>JANVCK010019568.1:0-13384 GCA_026546655.1 Epizoanthus illoricatus | reverse complement strand
ATTTTATTTTATTTTATTTTATTTTAAGCGAGATTCAGCGAAATTAAATCAGCTTCTATTAACTTGACAGATGTGACACATTCCGACCAAATTAGAAATGCAGTTAGCGCTCAATCTCTGTGGAAAGACTGAATATTGTTTCGACAGCAAGAACACGAATAAACTACACACGTAGCAATTAGCGCGAATCAGCAAGAAGAAGCAACAGGAAATGAAATGGTTTTGAAGTGCTGTTGGGAAGCTCTTGATTCGTAACAGGTGGTACTGTGCGATCTATGTACGCGTTTGGCCTTTCCTTCGTTGTATTTTCCTTATTCAGACTGTGTCATTTTGTATCGTTCCATACCATTTCTCACAGAATTTTTGTCCACTAGGTTCAAATTAAGAAATGATAGAAGATCAAGGTATGCTGTAGTCACACTAATATAAACGAATTTGAAAGAGAAGATAGTAATTTTAGAATAAAGTACAGAATAATTAAAAAGAGAAATGCTGCTGTAATCGCCAAGTTTTTATTTATCAACTACAATCTGGAAAAAAATGCTAAAATGGTTATCCCGTTCCCCGCATGGTTACCGTCAACAAACAAACAAACCTACTCAGTTTTGTATCTGAAGCTTCAACATTTATCAAAGTTTATGATATGATTATGCAATGCGATATCTCTGCTCCATCTTATCTACATTTATACTGAAAATGAAACGATACCACTTTATATTTCGTAACGATGGCAACTGTTCCATAACGACGGAGCCATGCTGTCATTGATGAATACAGAAAAATCGTAACATCTCTTGCAAGGTAGCGCAGAAGGCGCACGAAACATTTTGTTAGTAATAACTATATCAATTTTTCGTTTCAGCAAGAGTTTTCAATATTTATACCAACAAGCAATACTGTACAATTAGATATTTCGCTATTTCCAAATATATCTTAAAGGCAACTATTTTTGTGACCACTAAATTTAGCGAATTTAGCATTTTTATTTTCGAATCTCTAAAATTAATTGTCGCATTAATTTTATCGTTCTAACTTTATCCTAATTTTAGTATACGTGCTTAGGAAAATACACTAGGTCGATGTATCCTATGTTATTCAAAGGACATCAGTTCAAAATCAGTTCAACAGTGTCACATTTATAGTTCAAATGACGAATGGCAACCAATAAACTGGCCAAGTATTAAATACGTGCTTCTGCGAGGTGCATGTAGGATTGAACCAATATACGGCCAGTTATATTTGCAGTATTGTCGTAGAAACACCGCTATGTTGTTGCTGCAAGGTATTGCTGCAAAATAAGAAAAGTTATAAAATGTCGACTTGTTTTATTCTTGTTTAGGTTCTAGGGTTTCCCAAATAACTGTTTTTGTTGAGCACTAAAATCTTTTGTTTCTCATTCGCTAACATTTCGAAAAGTCGCTAAATAAATTGCTCGTCAAATATAAAATCGCTAAATTTAAGCATCGCTAAAATTAGTTACTTTACAATATATGTCTGATGAAGGAACCTTTGCGAAATCCACCAGTGACATCCACTTAGAGCCTGTTTACTCGCACCCGGGTTTACTCTCATTCCGGGTCAAGTCATCAACCCAAGCTGCGAAAATTTCGCATTTCCACGAACCTGGGTTGTCTACAATGCGAGACGGGTGGACTTAGCCAGAGCTGACCTGGCTTGGCTCTATCAAATCCTAGAATCGCTAAATTTTTACATGCTTTAGAGTTCCTTTTATAAATTGGAAGCATGTATAACTGCCTTGGAAATATTTATTTGTTTTTAAAAACAAAAATTGGCTTGGAATAATCAATGAGTATGTCGATGTCAACAATCCCCAAAGGATGGAAGTGTTCACCTTTCTTTTCGAAGGAAAGGATTGCAGACATTGTACCGACATGAACTGCTTTCATCCAATATCCGTGCTTCCGCTTCTGTCAAAGGTCCTAGAAAAACACGTATTTAATGAGGGTTTTGAGTTTCTTACGACTAATTAATAACAATCTGATTTCTCACCAGCAATCCGGTTTCCGCAGGCATCATTCCTGCCATCCGTTGCTAATTAATATTATGGACTACATGCAACACACCATGGACAAAGGAAACAAATCTGGACTAATTTACGGAAAGTATCGCTCCACCCTCTTCTTAAAATGATAAAGGGGAACTGAATCTAAAAATCATTTCATCTTTAATAAAATCCTTTTTGGTTTGTATAACAATGTTTCAAAGTTGTTTTTCGCCGCTTCATGCATAAAATGTGGAATTTGAAAATCGTAATTTACTGCTGCTCAGAAATTAAGAGTCGGTGGACTTCCATTCAAATATATGACGTCTCACATAGGGAAAACATAAAATATTCATCTGCAGAAGGCAGTATCATCCGGATGATTCGCTGTTCTAATAATTATTTTCTCAAGAAGTGAAAGACTAAAATATGAATTGCTATCATCGGCTACTAAGTAATGAACGTCGCGACAATTTCCCCATGACCTACGTCACAATTTTAGATTAATGACCGCTGACAAAAGCATATGCATTGACGGTCATTGCTGCTAAAAGGCTATATAGGAGTTCATGCTTTAAAGGCTTTATTGCTTGGAGAACTTTCCCGTTAAGCAAAAAACGACTTTGAAACATTGTTTTACGAACAAAAAGAATTTTATTAGGAATGAATCAATGTTAGGATCCAGCTCCCCTTTAAGTTTGCTGGTCTTGGCAGCAATGCTTTGTCTTGTGCCATTTTTTCTTGTGAACAGGCAGTTTCAAGTAGCTACACACAGTCAGTTTGTTTCCAGGCCCGGGTGGGTTGTCTTGAGATGGGTTCGTTTGTTCCTACAGAGTGTAATGTCTACATATGTCACTCTAATGTTCAGTAATTTGGCGTCCCAGAGGGGTTCGTTCGAACCCTTTGAATCCCCCCTTACTGGCCTGGTTTCAGGAGTATCTCAAGGCCGGCTCAACTTGCGGCCCCCTTTTATTCATATTATGCATGAACGATCTACCTCTGCACGCGAATGAAACTAATATCAATCCGTGTGTTAATGTGTAACACAAGATATTTCTGGAGACACTATACCAGAGGGCAGCTGAGAAGAACTGAGGTATGAGACACAACCGGTTATGGATTGGTACGAGGAGAACAAGATGATAATCAATCGAAAGAAGATATATAATTTTGTTTAGATCACACCAAAAGTTTAGCATGTTTCCTTGGCAATCATCACCGTTACAACGCCATCTTAATATTTTTTAACACATCTGACTTTGTCATTGTCGGGCGATTACGAAGCAATTTCAGCAAAAGGAATTTCTGATTGACGCATGCCAAGAAGGGTATCGGCCATGTCATGGAATAAATTCCCACTCGCGTGAGACTCAAATAATTTATTTAGATTGTTATTTCGATTTGATCTTCTCTTACAAACTTTGGGAAATTGCCTTCAGAGCATTTTATAACTTGCTCAAATAGTAACATACTGAATCATGTCAGCAAATTTGTTGAAATGTAATCGAGCCTTCAAATGAATTCTGTCACAAAGAGTAGTGCCTCTTTTTCCTTTAGAAATCGTTGAGGAATATAAAACTCGAGAGCTGGCATGGGAAAACAGTTTCCGTTTCAGTACTAGCCATCTCGCTTTTTATTTTCTCCGCGATTTATAGGCACAAAAAGGGGGACTGCTTGCTGTGCAGTCTACCGAATGGCCCCCTTAATCCCTTGTCCTATATCCCGTGCGGCTAACACCAATGGCTACGTCGTTCCCAGTACCATCCGCACGCCAAAGGTTCCGACAGAGTAGACCGATTGCTCAAATCCCACAATGCAACTCGTTTGCAGGAACGTCCGGTTTCTCACCATCCACTAAACAATGCACAAGCTGATGTACATAATCGGCGATTATTGTTTAGTGGATCGTGCATTGTAGGACTTGTGCAAGAAGCAAATGGCTCTGCTCTCGACCCTTGGTCCAACCTGGTTACCAAGGCAAAGACTATGGCTTCATCATTACTTCAGGATAAAAACCTCGCCGGTGTGAAGATAATGCTGTTTCACCTTTTCCTTCTAAATATAAATCACTACTGAAACCGTAGATTTTTTCTTTTGTTATTCAGCGCTTTTAGTGTATTACTCGCGAAAATGGTACAGCCGTGCGGCGAATTCTATTGTAACAAGGTGCAAGTCATGATTATTGTGATAATGCCTCCACCAATAGAAAAATGAAAACTTGTGCATGGAAGCTAAGTTTTTCAAACATCTGAAAGACTACGAAAAAATTACATAGGAACACCAACCATTTCAAAATTTATTTATTATTAGCTGGCCCTCGATTAATTAGCGAAGATAAAAACTAGACTGACAGTGACTGATTTTAGCTATTACTGCATATGTCAGACGAAGTTAAGTTGTCATGTCTCAATTACCGCCAAGAAAGGCCATCCTGGTTCAAATTAGATAAAGACAACAAAGAAAATCACTGTAATGGAAAGCAATCTCACAGCACCAAACTGACCCCACAGCAGACAATAATCAATACTCAATAATCAATTGTTGTATTCTTAATACAAGACTTTCGATTATTCAAATATATGGCGCAGAACTTCCTACATGAGAGAAATGACAGACGGAAACTTGAGCACGAAACACAGAAATTATATTTACTTTCAGTTTACACTGAAACTGGTCGTCTTTGAATTCGGTGAAGTTTTTCGCAGCACACAATCTTTTATCAGACTAATATCTAGTCTAAACGCGGCAATAAGGTGGCTCGGACCTGTTGAAAAGGTGGAACTTTTCTGAGATTTTTTATAAATTCTGTCACCAAATTTTGGCGCCACCTTAAATTTGTGAAAAGTTAAGGTAGTGCAAAAATTTGTGGACAGAAGTTTTTAAAAATTTCTTAGACGTTTCTCCTTAGCATGCCGGTTCACCGACTCATTTTTGTGTAAAATACACTTGAATGTTAAAAACAGGGTACATTTTGAGGCCCTGTAGGGTTGCCATGGAAACCACAATTACAATATGAATGCAACTGCTGATACGTTGAAGAGTTACTCTACCAACACCAACAAACTGCCAGGATAACACAAGTAAACCATTTGTTAAATTGAATGACACAGAAAAATGGAAACATGTCCGAGCCAACTTAAGTCATGGATATTTTAGATTGAAATAACAGAATATTCATATTTAATAACTCTAATAATGTTGAATACTAGACGGTTTTCATCAATGATTATTTCCGTTACCGAATTCCCAGAGAAGTAGAAATATACGAACCGCTTCAGCCGAATTCGTGGAGACAAGCAATTTGCTGCGATGGTGGCAGTCTTCAATGATGTTATTTTTTATATCTGTACAAAATCTTGAATTTTGTTGTGTGATCTAACGAAACATTTAGGGAGAAAAAGCATACCGAAAATAGCTATCATGCAAAGTTATTTGTCTGTATCCTCAAGTATGTATGGGATTTTTGGTTACATGTAGGTGGCAAGATTTTGCCACACAATCAAAAATCCCATACGTTTACGTGACGAATTTGCGATGCGGAGTTCTCGCTCATGTTTTCGCTTACAGAGATAAACTGAACATTGTGACTAATTTGCACTTTATCTGATGACGGTGTTTATTTGTCCGTCTGCTAAAGATGTATTCCTAAATGGTGCAAAACTAATACTGACCGAGTGTGGGCGAGCGCACAATAAGAACTTAGATAACTGGAAGTATTAATAAGTAATGCCAATATAACGTTTCCAACAGCCGAGTTATTTTCGAGCAAACGAAATATCGTGCAAACTGAAACACGCGACCGCAATGATGACACGAAATGTGGAGTAATGAATGCGGAAAAAGAGAAAAAATGATGTAACTGAAGAAAGAGGAGAGAGAGAGAGAGAGAGAGCAATCGGCCTTTCTCAATCGGCAAATTTAGCAAAACTAAGAAATCAATAAATCTTCAGAAGAAATGCGCCTACTGTTCTAATTAATGTTTTCGAAATGCGATTATAGCTCTTTGACGTTATCTATTCGAGTCTTGTTGCTAGTCACACTGCCGGAAGTGCTTTATCGAAATGGAAAAAGAGTTTTCTAATTTGATCAGATTAGTTCGTTGAATATGCCTTTAAACAGAATCTAATAAATCCGCAATGGCGAACAGACTGCAGGTGTTCAGTTGATGTAGAAAGTGCAACCAACGCGCTGATAAAATCAGTTTAATAAATTATGTGGTAAGCGGCAAGTATAAGATAAACTGATAGCGATAAACATGTAAACCGGTAGCGACTCGTCTGCCGTTGTTTCAAGGGAGCAATGGTGACACATAAACTCTGCAAAAGTGCTATATAATTTGTGTGGTTTGAAAGAAAGAATTTCCTCAATCACCTGTTCACAGCACGTCTTACCACGTCCGTCAGCTCTCATGCTCTCGGTCGAGGTAATCCAACCGAATTAAATAATTGTTCACAACATAACTGAAACTAAAACATTTACTGATCAAGAATATTTCAATATGCAAGCGGATTTTCTTGATAAAATGTTCGTATTGGACTGCAGAACTAGTTAGTTTAGGGCTCTTAAACTAAACAGATCTAAACAATGCATAACGCATTTTCTACAGACAAAATGGTCGTACGGACTACAGCACTAGTTATCAGTTTAGGGCGCTTGAAGTAAACACTGCGCAACTGATTTTCTACAGACAAAATGTTCTTACTACAGAACTAGTTATTTCAGGCCCTTGAATTAAACACTGCATAACGATCCCATTTCCTGCAAAGTACCACACATTTACGACTAATACTTTTACTAAACAAAATACAAAAGTTCCATAATCTATCCGAAGCGGGCCACACTTTCCGTTAATTACCACTGGACAGCACAACCAAACATTTTCTGAACTGCTGAATGTATTTTTAACGTGTTTACTGGAACAATTTTGGCACTGTTTAGTCACTGTGTTTGCCAATTTTCTTTAACTCAAGTTGGCAAAGGCTGAATACATTTATTTGAATATTGGTACTCAATGTTTGGTTTGTGCACCGAAGAAGTTAATATTAATTGTCTTTCTAAGCACTAATGTTAGTTTTGGTACCAAAATTTTCCATTTCAGTGTTTTCTTGGACAAAATTGTGGACACAATAAACAAATACAATAGAATAGAATAGGCAATACAGTAGAATATAAATAAGATTTTTCGAGCAATTCTTGTAACATCACAAAATGGGCACACATAAACAACATTTGTTGAAATAAATTAACCGTTGAATCACACTGCATGTGCATGCTACAAATAGAATCACACAGTACTGTTCATTACAGTCCATTACAGCGGTCTAAAGATTAACTATAAAAGGAAACATATATTTAAAAAAGGTTTTGTACCTTCCTTTCAAAACCTCAATGCAATCTTACGTCACTCTGGGTACTAAACTTAATCATTCCCACGGAATATAACAACCTTGTGTGATCTTAATCTCAGCAATAACCCATTTAGCATTATTACATTTTCAATGCAGGTTTATCTTTTGCAACACAATTTCTGTCGAGAACATTTACAGTTCATGAGAATTGATTAATTTTAAAGACCGTGGCTGAAGGCAATATTACAGATATTATACCTAACCACGAAATGCGTACAAAGGTTCTTGTGGCCAGATTTACTCGTTATACAAACATATATTATCGCGTTCTTGGTTGTGTCTATTCGATTATGACCGGGAAAAATTCAAAACGGCTTTGGCTTTTAAATGAGTCTTGATAAAAGCAAAAAACGTAATGAACCATGTTGATTATCTGTATGAGATAAATTACCAGTCTTGAACTCCGCGGTGCATGCATTAATGTTGCGACTAGACTTCTTCGAGTGAACATGTTATTCAAATTGAGAACTGAGATAGAATTCATCGATAAATAGGAAATTCCCCAATTCTTACTATACTAAAAGCAGTTCTTCCGTAACTTATGTCGGCATTAGCACCGACAATACAGTCTGTCGCATATACTTTTATTTTCCTTATTTAAATTCTCAAATTTTCATCGATTCTTCACTAATTCGTCTCTCAAAGGTCACTGTTTTAGCTGAGCAGCTATGTACATCCACTGTAAGATTTGATCAACTAGTAGTCAATAACTACATGTTTTTGCCGTGAGAATGGACAAAAAGAGACTGGTTAGTTCTTACGAACGTTGGTTAGCTAATGTTCCTCTAGTTCTCAAACGGCAGAGAAAATTTTAATTTTTTGAATTTCGATATCAAACAACCTTTGCCTCCGCAGAAACTGTTTTATGGAGGCTTAGTAGACGATCATCAATCACAATAAGACGGTTTGTACATTATCCTGACTTACCTTGAAATGCTCAGTTTATCTTCATCCGAGTTGGTATTTTGATAAATTACCCAGGGCATGATTCAGTGGACGAAAATACAGGTTAGACAGTGGGCAATAAAGTCGCACACTTTCGGCCACCAATTAGACCACTTCACTGCTGGGTGCAAGCTCCACGACTATGCACAGATACAGTGATTAGTCAGTACGATTTAATAATTATTCGTTTGAATCAACTTGTCCGCAGTGATGAATATTTTCACAAAGGCGTTCTCTCACTTGGTGGTTCAAGTTGTACAAGAGCGATGTTCACATCAAAACATTTCGACAAATAGCAACCGACGCTACATTTGAATGTTAGCCAGAACGTCTAACATCGGCTTAAACGTATGTCACGTGACGTTCAAATAGAAGATTTTAGCGTTTGAGAAAGGTTTCATTTATATGACGAAAAAAATCGCTTACCGAAGTGGTTAGTTGGTATAAAGTGCGACTTCACTCTCACACTTTTCAATATTCCTGTTTATAACGTACTAGTTCAAGAAATGATCGCCTTTGCAACTAAACAAACCATTAAGTAATTATCACAACATACTTAGTTAACACAGCCAACAAACTTTGCGCAATTAGGATACAATGTTCAAAGAAATTTAAATGTTGATGTTCCACGAAACCTCGGTCACCTTACAGATAAAATTCTTTGGTTTTTATTTTCAAAATGTTATTTAAGCAGTTCTAGATATTCTACCATAAGCGTATAAGTAACATCGCAAACAGTTCCTGCCTTACGCATGCGCATCTAAACATATCAGGAATCTCATCGCACTGTACACCTGTAACGTTATCGCATTTTAGTTTATTAAAGTTGGTTTCAATTGGATTCAGTTTCGAGAACACATCCATTTTATTCAAATGTGTTAAGGATTCAAAGTTTCCCCATTTCAATGTGATTTTAAGGAAGGTCAATATATTATCATGAAACTTAATTAAACACGTTTCAATTATTTGAATAACCTGTAATTTCCAAAGTCGACTCGCCATAGATACACGTTTAATATCACACTTGGCAGGACTGCTTAAGAATTGCGAAGTCATTCAATTCAGTTCATCCAAATTTATTTTGTAATTCGGTATTGCGTGGAGCAGAGTTGCAGAAACTGTTCTCTATTAAAATCACCCATAGTTCCATTGTCTTATTGAAATACAGTTTCGCAGAACAAAGTTGGATAAACGGAACGTATCTTTCGTAAGCTTCTGAATACTAATAAAACTACAATTTTGCCTAGCTCTCGGTCAGAATGTTAACTAAATCACTAATGCGCGATTCATTTTTCGCGCTATAGTTGGATTTTAAATATTTCTGCTACCTCGGCAAAATAATTTCTTCTGTAATTTTTCATCCGGTGCATTCGATAAAAAATATTTCAAAGGAAGCCAATCTTTTGTATTGAGGATGACATATCCTATCTTCAGTTTTCTCATTACAATTACTCTAACGGAACTGGGCGCGAGTCAGTCTTACTGAAGGTGATAAAGCTGTATATAAAGAAAACCATGGCAACGGTGGGTAACGAGTCAGTATATACTCCCGCAAAAAGTTTTGTACATCTGAGATCATCACTGCCACTAGTAATGACAAATAAATAAAACATGTTTTTCTACACTTCGGATAAACTCTAAGTCCAATCCATTTCAGTGTGTATCTCAGCTGAAACAAATAATAATTGACAGCTAGTCGGTTATTCAATCCTTTCCAGGACTGATCTACTATCGAACATTTCCGTTTATATCATCGCACCACCTCAACCTGCGGCAGTTAATCAGTTGCCCTGTGATTTTATTATTGACGAGGATTTCAATACTGCATTAATGAGGACGTTAACATGCAATTTTATTGAGTCTTCTGATGAAATGATTGTTTGGTAAATCCATATTACTCATCTATTTCAGTTGCTAATGAAATTCACGTAAATAAAGATCCTCCATCCAAACTGTAAACTGAAATTACACGAAGCTTACTCATTTACTAGTTTATATTTATATTACAATAATATTCTTCATATATCCAGAGTAAACAATAACAAAATGGTATAGCGAAAGACACCAACGCCATGTTTATTCATTAAAAAATCATTAAACTTGGTTGCAGCTGTCGATATCAGTGAGACTACAAATTCTCCCTGTTACCGTGGTAACAGTACCCGTACTCTTTTTGTGTCTGTGATTGGTTGATTCGGCACTACATTGGCCTCATTATACTTCCGGTGCAGCTGATGTAAAGCACTCTTGTACAGTGCCGACCTTCGCTCGTGTAAAATCAAGGCTAGTTATTGACTGATTAATATTTAAGCAACTGCTTTGGGTCATGAAAAAAATCTTCGAAATACAACGCAGCAAAAGGTAGTAACGAATTGATTTTTCCAGTGAAATAGTGTGCACTGGTCGCGGTAAATCTGAAATAAAGCTACCAAATAGACTACGAGTAGTTCCCTTTTCCCTCCGTAATCTGTCGAGAGTTGGCAGACTGCGCTGGCAGTCGCCGGAGAGGGAGAATGGGACGAGAGAAAAATAGAGAAGGCTGTTTTTTCCTCGCCCCATTCTTTTCGCCTTTCACGCGCTGTACATGTCATTTTAAAGTACTTTAAGCAGCTACGACGGCAACGACGACGACTGCAGAAATTTTAATATCTCGTTTTCTATTTTCCTTTATGTATCATCAATTCGTTTTTATTTTTGTGTGTGTGAAGGAGTGCAAATAACTTATATTTTGACGTTCACGTTGTCCACAGAACCGCAAACTTGTGCTTCTCACGTTGTATTTCTGAACACGACGGTGGACATACAGGTGGTCAGTTTGGTGTATTCGAACGTCCAGTTTATTGTACTCTGTAACTTAGCCTTGTGTTATCTGGCGTCGTCGTCGACGTTGCCATCCTGGTTGCTTAAACTTCCTATTTTCGCCAACTCTCGATGGATTACGGAGGGAAAAGAGGGACTACTCGCAGTCTAGCTACCAAAAGAAACTTCGTTACTTCCTATTAATCTATAATTGCTATGTTTCTCTTTGTATAGTAGCTGTTTCATTATCTTAGATGGAATTTCGGTTTTCCCTTTATAATTATGAAATTGCAAACCTATTTGGTATTGAGAGCAAAACTTACTTGAGGCATTTTGCACATCGACAAGCTTCATCAGTTGGCCAATGCAAGTGCTGGACTTACTACGTGAAATGTTCGCGACAATTTAATTTCGCGACTTTAGATGGCAATAATCGGCCATTGTACAAATCCCACAGTACATCTCGTTTATTGAGTACATCCGTTTGTGTGCTGTTTACTTGATCGTAAGAAATTGAAAGTTCCCGAAAATGAGATGCATTGTGGGATTTGAGGCATCGGTCTATTTCGCGATTTTGGAGAACACTGTAGAAACTGCGTTTCTTAATTTTCGCGATTTCTTGAAAATCCTTCATCAAAAATCTTTCAGAACTGAATGGAGCCAAAAGCAAAAAAATTGGCGATTCGTTCTATTCTTTCTGTCTTCCTTTTCCTCAGACCAGTAAAAGAGCAAAACATGATCGGCGAAGCCGCGAAATCAATTGGCGAAGCCAAGAGCGAGTCGGCGAGCGATAATGGGGGCAGATCATATTGGGATATTTACAGAGCCATTTTCGACTCAATTAGTGAAGTAACTTTCACCATTTCGAGTTTCTCTATCTTCACCTTATTATTCCTAATTAAGGACTTTGTTAAGTCCATTGACCAAGATTACAATAGATATGACTGTGAGAACTATTACTAGTTATTCAAGTACTCTGTTAACGGAATTAAACTTCGCAGCTGGCCAGCGAAATTTTAGTCCAGAAAACATTTTCTTCGCAACGACGTGAAAGGGAGCAACAAGAACAGCAATTCATAGAAGAGGTCATTGGAATCGCTTCGAATGAAAGCGAAAAATATCTTCTGGAATCTGCAGAAATACGAAATTAGCCGGGAATAAGTTCATTACTATATAAAGCTATGTAGGCTAAAAATTATAAAAATCTATCCGAACGTTTCCGGTTAAAAACCATCATCAGGGATAAAGGAAGCCTGAATACAAGTTTATGCACTTTAAGTTATTCCCACAGTTCTCTCCACAAGAACAAACAACACTTAGGTTGGAGCTGAAACTTTATAACTTTTCCAAAACTTTTATAGGAAATCTTTTGGTGCAACACTTTTCACTAAACAATCTACTCTGTTGCCATTTTAAGCTGCTCTGATAGAAGGCACTGGTTCATTTATGATTTAGTAATTATATACATTAAAATGTAATTTTTTCAAAAAAACATTGCATTTTGGGTAAATTAATCAAATTTTGAATTTCTTCTTATTTTTTATCAATGTCTCGAAAAGTGCACAGGTTTGCTCTTAAATGATGATCTTGGCTGTGATACTCGTTTGTACAAAGTTCCCACGCTATCTGTAGAAAGATGAAGGAGTTATGGCGATTTTTGTTGTTATGGCAATCACAAACTTATTTTAGTTAATACATAGCTTTGGAGGACTTCGTATAAATTAATTTTAATTTTATTTCTTTCGTCTTAGTTTTAATGATTTCTGTACATTATCTACGGTTTTAATTGAAGAATAAAGAAATATTAAGTTTTAACACCGTTACCATGGTAACTACTTTAACCCTTAATGTAACACCCCTTATCGTTACCACCTGACTAATTTTCTGTCAAGAAACAGCGGTAGTTGTTATACCCTTACTTACAAACTTACGATCATTTTGCAGCACTGCAGGGGATCAAATTGCTTTGAAACAAAAGAGCAGTGTGACATCATAAGTACGTCATTACATGTAATCTATCTTTTATCTGGCACCTTTGAGTGCTATGGTGCAAGGACACAACCCAATAAAGCTTGTTTTTGCACACGGCATTGTAACTCAAGCAATAAGCCAATAGCAAAAGTACAATAAAACTCGCATATTATGTCATTATGACGTCATAATTAATTACCTTCTAATTTGAATTGACAATTGTGATTGTCAACACTTGTGCCAAGTTTCATTACTATAA
>JANVCK010019457.1:0-13388 GCA_026546655.1 Epizoanthus illoricatus | reverse complement strand
AAAAATGGAGAATAGCAAACGCTGAACACAAAATATTAAAAAAGGAAAGCAGATTATTCTGAAGTCACCATATCTTTGAAAATGTTTGTTGGAGGTTATTTGTAGAAGCTACAAAATAATTACAACCAACTTATTGGCACAATTTTATCATATATACACCAGTTGTAGCCCTGGGTCAATTTGGGAACAAAAGACCTAGTTGCTGAAAATGTTCATATACATACATAAGAACTAGTTCACCTTTTGTACTAAACTATAACTATATTTCGTACACAGTCAAAAGGCAAATCATAGATGGCCGATAACGTACATCAAGAAATCTAGGATGCTGAGTATTTTTTAAGTCTAAGCTGAAGACATTTTTATTTCAGAAAGCTGTTTATTTAACTTAGTGAGTTACGTTTATTATATTTCTGATACCTTGTGATAAGTAAGATTTTATTGTAGTTTTAATGCACTAAATATAAGTTTTTAACAGTCAAAAGTTATTTTCACTATAAAAGCATGCATGGAGTCATCCAACCGATGCGTTTTGATCAATTATGCTATTATTGTTATTAAGTTGCTTAGGTAATTCAGAAGCTTTGACTGTCAGGACCATAAGTAACTCAGCTGATTGGTTATTTGTTGAAATGTTGTTCACTAAGGGATTCCCCTTCTTTGACTTCTTTCTTTACATGATGTTACAAATGGTAATTCAAACTTGCGGCATGAAAGAGAAATTGCTACGAGGTGTCGTCCCTCAAACTGGCGTCAGTTGGTGGAAGCAAAAAGCGATGGCAGAGTGCACAAGCGTACAGTTTGAAACTACAGTACTTTGTTAGATTTAAGTATTCATAAAAAAGATCGTTTTATTAACGAAGTATTCATTCATTACTGAAGAATCCAGAAATCAGATTTCAAAACCCATATATATGTATATATACGATTATGCCTTGGCTGGGATATTCAAACTAGTGGCTTACGTTGATCGTAAAGTAAACACAAATGAACTAGTTTCGTATACAAAATCTTCCCGCATACGTCTGATTTAGAAAGCAACTGATTGTTTCTGCTCAAAGGTGACTTTGTCAAGTTCCAGAAGAGTGGCTGATCGAAAATCATCAGATATGTTGTTAAACGGGAAATAATAATTGAGAAGTTAAAGATATTTCAACAGCAAGATCCATTCCTTCCGATTCCAAGTAAAATGACAAACCACTTGTGATGCAGAAACGGGGAATACCCCATTGCATTACTGTATAATATTAAAAATTTCTTTCCTTCAATAGATTCCATATATTCAGTTACACTGGGAGACAGATGGGGTATTCCCCTTTTCGAGTAATTATTAAAACACATATGTTACACACTAGTGCAGTTTTGGACTTTTTGCAAACGGATAAGAGTGTCCTACAAGTCTAAGCTAGCTCGTACAAACGATTGGTTTTCATTTCTTTGCAGAAGAATCTCACATCATTTCTTAAGGGATTTAGGGCGACCCTTCAAAGTTGCGTAGGAAACAAAATTCAGAGTGCAGCTGCATGCAGCTTCCAAATTATCAATATGTAGCTCCATGAACTTGAATTATTTTCTTAATTGGCAACCGTATGCTCTTTTTGGACCAAGTTTGTACTACTATCAGAGTGTAATCATGAATATACCACACGGCACAGCTAGAAGCTCGATGGAATTCCCAGATGCGCTCATCAGTCTGTCATAGGCTTTTGGTAAACTCAATGGACCACTGAAATTGGAACATTTCTTTATATCTAAGGTCTGCATTATTTTTTCAGAACAATTTCCAGTCCTTTCAATAGTGGTAAGATCCACAGCCATCTCTTTCTAATAGCAGATAAGTTATCAATAACGTGAACAGCTTCCTTAACAACACATCGATAAACGGAAGTCGCGTTTAGAGAAGAAAATAGTTCAAGATCTGAGTTATTTTACCATGTACTGTGGTCCAACAATGCATTTGATAGTGGCAATTAATTAAAGGGAGGTTATCCCTTTCCCCCACTTAAGACGTTACATTGTAATTCATATAGTGTTAATGTGAAAATGATACTGCAAAGCAATTTTAACTCACTTAAATGCAAGCCATAAATCAATACTTAGACAAATCCAGTACGTGTTATTCGTTCTTTTGTTTCACAAGATCAGTGGCGTCTGTTGCCTGTCTGCTACAAATATCTCGCATTTTTATTTGAACCTTTTAGTACCTCGATGGTCATAGTTAGGTATAACTATGCAATTCATGGAAATTTCCAGTTACAATCAAGATATGAAACCGTGAACGTAGTGCAATGTTGTGCATGACGTCACTGTTACTAGTTCTAGCAACACATTTCCTCTACTTACAACAAGTAATACACGTACAGATACAGTTATAAAGACCAAATGTTGTTACAGGCAACATTGACAAATTGTTACAAACAATATATACTAAACTAAACGTGCTAAAATTAATACTAAATTGACAATACGCATCCGAAAATCAAGTATCATAGCCCCACACGTGAAGGGCATCTCTGGTAGCAGAATATAAATATATGAGTAGTCAGTACATTTATCCCGAGGTCCGGACTCGGCGAGGGTTATCCTTTACTGAATGAATTGATACTTCCCCCTCCCTAAACATTGACCTCATTTTTGGTCTTTTCACAACAAACTTCTCAAACTTAATTCTAATACAGTCATCGATCCAATAATGAACTGCTTCTACTTCCCCCTTTCAAAACACTGTGTACTCTTGGTGACAGGGCCTTGGTAACTGCTGCTCCTAAGTTGCGGAATAGTCTGCCAGCCACACTTAGGCATTGTAAATCTCTGGACGTGTTTAAGAAGGGTTTGAAAACACATCTTTTTAGGCAGGCTTTTTATTAGGATAAGAATTAGGTTTATTAGTATTAGGAAGGCACTTTATCCTTATTAGTGTTTTAGGAAGTCATTTTATTAGAATAGTAATTAGTTTTTGTTAGTATTAGTATATTTTTATCACCATTCATTGTCTTTTTAACGAATATTGTAATGCGCTGTCAATCACTGCTATTATTATTATTATACAAAATTGTACAGTAAAAACACGCAAATAACTGAAGAAACGTCAACCTGATATTTAACCAAGGTTCTTGATTAGCAACACAATGTGTTTTGGGCTGAAAGAGGTAGAGAGGGATAGAGAGAATAGAGAAGCTGTATTAAGGTGAAGTAATATCCATTGTTATATGGCTGATTAATTTTGCGCGCCGTGATTGGTCAATTTCAGGTCCGTAAGTTGCCGTACGGACCTCGCGCTCTCGAGTGGCTGTCATTTGTTTACTTTTTCAAGTTTTGATTTGCAAACAAAAATTCAGTTAAAATGCTCCAACAACTCGACAAAGTCATATAATAAACATCTTATTAGCTTCGTTTGCTCGGTCTGTACCGTAAGTCCTACTTTTTTATTGACAAGAGAAAACAAAACAAAACAAACCAGGGATGAAGAAAGGGGGAATCCCCCTCTTTCTGGTATTTAATAATTTAATCAGCTGTCAACAGAAACAATATCTACGATCTCTTTCCAAGGCATAAACTCTGGATCTTAGCTATAGACTTAGTTCAGAAAAAAACAGGGACGACTTGAAACAGACTGTCGGCTACGGCTTTAGATCATTATTGTGCTCGGTAAATGTTGGGAGTGCGACAATGGCTGATGGACCGCCAGTGGCCACAGGGACTTCAAGGAGACTGAGTCGAGTAGCTAAAGATGCTAACCAAGCACCTTTCCAATTGATAATCTACGTTGCATTGTCGTTACATCAGTACGCAATTCGACATCATCCTTGAAATTAAGATCAAATATTACTCGGCATTGTACACTACATCCAGCATTATAACCTAGGAACGTTTTGGTACATTGGAATGGACATTGGTTCTCACATCTGACAGCCGAAAGCATCTATTTAATATTATTTCTTCATTGCTCATGCGCTTAAGTCAGCTAAGAAACAAACCTGGATCCCACACCTGTGGTAGCAAAGGAGTTAAAGTACATAAAGATCCCAACGACCTGTTGGATGTTATCGAGGTCCGGACTCGGGGAGGGTTATCTCTATCGCCAGTGAATTGATTCTTCCCCCCTCCCCAAACATCGACCTCATATTTTCTATTTTGTTTCTGTTTTACCATTTCGTATTCAACAATATGGTTCATTAATTGATTGTATAGCAGTTGTCTTCACCGAAGTACAATAGATTCAAATATGAAGCTTGTATAAGTGATTTGGGGTCCACTGTTCGCTGAGAAAATGTTTCATCCGGGGTAGCGTAGATTCATTTGATCATCTAATGTACTTTGATTTTGCGAAAGTCAATTTTGGGCAGTGATGAGGAGGAGGGAAGATTTTGGGTATGAATCTAGTTTAAGTTTGTTTTATTTGCGCTGAAAGCAAATGGTTTAGATATAGTAGCGAAATTTATATGTGGAATGTGATGGCTGAGTACTGAAAATTTCAGTTTCGTAGTTCGAATGTCCACACACAGTGATTAAGTTCTTCTATTAAAACTGTCCCCATTGTATGTGGTCGAATCTGAGAATGTTGCAATGGATTGCACCCAGAACACTCTGGCATTACTTTTCGATTGCTTTGACGTATTCCATTTGTTTTATAATTGTCTGATTTAGTGTCAGCTCAGAAGAGGGGGATCTCCCTCGAATAAGCCTTGCACAAACAATGACGTTTCTTCTAGCAGTGACTAGTAAATTTTCTGTATTGCTTAAAAAGAGAATAGATTGGTAGGCCCTTTCATCTGTTTCAAAGAGATATATGGTGGTGTAAACCTTTCCACATGAGAATTAGTTTTATTTAATAGAAAACATTTATATGGAAAGATTTATATGTTCTTAATTATGTCGGCATATGCAAATTAACAGTGACTGCCTTGCTTGATATCAGGAATACTCGATATAAATCAAACAAATACTGAAAGATGATAAAGATGCGGTATAGACTGCATCATCGAGTATAATTTTAACACAAAAGGGGAACGACATCATCAATAAGCTTTCAAGAAACAACCAATCACATTGCTTTTAGCCCAGACTACTGAACTCTAAGAATACAACATAGCAAAAGGCCATTTTTGTCAAAGAATCTTGTTTTCGCTATTTGTTGATAGCCTACGCGATTTAGTTCATAAAGGGGCATTTCCAGCATCTTTGACTTTATGATTTGCCTATAAACGACATGATATTTGTGCATGCCCTCAAGTGCAGCCATTGATTGATTATAGGGATAAACCAATTTTCGATGAGTCAGTAGCATAGTGAATTCTTCCTACTCTATTGCTAAATCAGAGACCATCATTTCCCAACCCTGACCATCATCCCACTTTTTAATCACAGAGAGTTTCATAAACACTAATGTTTTCAAGAGTAGAAAGTTCAAACACTACTAACTTTCAACAGTTAACCAATCATATGGTTTCCAGTCCTCAGGACTGTCGACATTCCTGAATTGCTTAAAAGGAAACAAATAATAACAGGCTATAGGTGGTCTTTCACGTCTGTTTCCAAATGATGAGTAGTGGTAAACTTTCATATGAAATATTACATTTATTTATATACAATATATAAAGTTTGTTTCATTTATAAACGCGAATGAAAATAAGTGTTAAGATAAAAGATTTATCACAGGAGACAGGTAGGGTATTCCCCTTTCTGTCATTACGTATTAAAGCTCACAAAACATATATCGCATACGTGCAAGTGCAGTCAATTGTGCAGTTCGCTCTCCGGATTGATAACATTATTATGAGAGTTGATCTTGCTACCTGTCCTCCAAAACTAACACATCTCTTACAAGACGATTGTTTTGCGCTTTGCAGAACATTTTCTATGTCCATGTTCCTCAGGGGTTTACAGGGGTTACAACCGTGAAGGCTAATGATGCCGGCTTGTTCTTTTGATGTCAAATTATACATTACAGTATGAGAGGCTGCATAGCCTTTGTGCTCGATTCAAACGTCCAACTACAGTTGCGCTATCACCGTTTCGAACTCTGTTGATCAATTAAGTTCGATGTTAGCGCGACTGTAGCTCGAGGTTTGAATCAACGTCGTACCAGAGTTGGGTAGCGCGATGACTTCCACTACGCGACCTGCACCAACGTCCTGCGTGTTTACTTTACGCTATATACGTAAATGATAAATGTTTTAGATTTTTTGAATGTCCAACACTTAACATATACAACGACCAATATCCAACGTCATGCACGACGACTTATCTGTCAATGTGTTCATGCACATTCAATCACCAAACCATGTAACCCAATGACTAAAGTAGTGCAAAGGCCAAGAGTTACCCAGCTGGTCAGCGGCGTTTTGATGAGACGTCAGTGGCCGCAAGGATCCCAAGAAGACTGAGCCGAGTAGCTAAAGATGCTAACCAAGCACCTTTCCAACTGATAATCTACGTTGCATTATCATTACTTGAATACGCAGTTCGACATCATCCTTGAAGTTAAGATCAACTATTACTCAGCATTGTACACTACATCCAGCATTATAACTTAGGAACGTTTTGGTACACTGAAATGCACATTGGTTCTCATATCCGACTGACGAAAGCATATATTTACTCATATTATACATAACTCAGCTAAGAAACAAACCTGGATCCCACACTTGCGGTAGCAAGAGAGTTGAGGTACATAAAGACCGCAGCGACTCGTTGGATGTTATCGAGGTCCGGACTCGGGGAGGGTTATCTCTATCGCTAATGAATTGATTCTTCCCCCCTCCCCAAACATTGACCTCATATTTTTGCTACTTCTGTTCCAAGATTATTTAAGTGGTTTTGGAGCAGTCAATCTTCAACAAAAGACAGTAGAATCTAGTGTGCAATTTGTATAAGGGGCTTTTAGGGTCCTGCACAACGTTGCTAATAGTGGTGTAAAGGTTTCCCCCGGGGTAGCGTTGATTCCTGTAGTCATCTAATGTACGATATCAACAAAGGTATCTGTGGGTAGAGACATGGAGGTGAGAAGATTTTGGATACGAATCTAGTTCAGTGACGTGTGAGTTACACTGAAAGCGGAGGGCTGAAATATAGTAGGCGAAGGTTCACTTTGCCTCTTTGTGAAATGTGAAGTCGGATTACTGAAGTTTACATCTAGTTTGAATGTGTACAAACAAAGGGGATGCGTCGTTTTATCTCAACGGTGGCCATTGTGTATGGTTGAATCTAAGAACGTATACTTCACCCAGAGCACTGCCATTGCTTTTTGATTCTTATTTATTTAATGTGTCAAAATCCAAGAGTTTCAGTTTCGACATCTCGTAGTAATTTGTCATTGGAAGAAAAGTTTAAGTTATTGTTCTACACGAAAGAGGGAAATCCCCTTATCAATAAGCTTGCCATACAAAAGCTCCTGGATGGTGCTTCTAATTAAACAGAGAATATATCTTCAGGCCTTTTCAGCTCTGTTTCTATGTGATATCTGATAAACATTTCTCAGAAAATTAGTTTTATTTAATAGAGAAAATTTACTTACCAAGGGGAAGATTTACTTGTTCTTATGTAACCAAATAATGAATGACGATGAACATGCGGTACAGACATCACCGAATATAACTTCAATGCAAAAGGGGAACTCCCATGTGTATGTTTATTGTGCAGATTCAGTGAAATTCAAGGTTGTGACAAAACTATGGTAACAGCTTTCCAAAATAATCGAGTTAGTTAATTGAGCTGGGTGGCTCATATCTTATATAATTTACAATAATTTAAGGTCTAAATAGCAAGTTCTACAGAAATTGTAAGTAATGTAAGTGATACCAAGATCACTAGAATTAAAGGAGAAAAAAATTGATTGTATAGAAGCAAAATAATCAATCACGTTGCTTCTAACTCTAACTGGTCACAGATTTGAAATTGTCGTCGCGATGAATGTGCACGTATCATTTAAAAGGCCATTTTGACAAACAGTTCGGTATTCGTTTTGGCAATTTAGTGACTGCCGATGAGACTTTGCTCATATATAAAGGGTAATGTTCCGCGTCTTTGTTTTTCCCCGATTTACCTATAAATGATCTTATGCCTGCACCTGTATAGGGGAATGAAATGCTTAGAAGTTGTCTTGAACATATGGTTATAGACTGTTCTCTGTAAAGAATCGGTTTAAACACCTGCAGTGGAATGAAATGTTTAGAAGGTAGCTTTGACAGATGGTTATATAGGCTGTTCTCTACAGAAAATCGGTGTAGTTTATAGAAATACGACTAGTTTTGTTGCCCAAATGTGAAAGATTTGTCAAACGTAATAGCTTAGTTCAACTAATAAACTTGGCACAGATGCATATTGCAGTTATTGTGACTTCCGTCTGACCACTCTTTTCTTCGGTATAAGAGATATATATGGAATTTGGGCTTTTTTCCAACCCCAAAAGACCTAAATTTCGTATAGGAAGAACGATATTCAGGCTGTTTCAGTATAAAACTCTAGTTCATTTAGACGGTGTTGCCAGAAGACTTGCACTAACGTCGAATACGACCAGCTCTAATACGGGATTTGATTTGCACTTTGCGTTTTTTATCCCAGCCTGCCGAGTCCATATCAAAACACGGATGGCCAATATGAGTCATATAATAAAACTGTTCTAAACCCATGGTTTATACAAAGTGTAATACAGAGTGTAAGAATTTTGAGGGGCTAGCTCATATCCAGGAAGGAAAGGGGTTATAAGAAAGAGGATGAAATGTTTCTGCATGGAATTAACACAAACATCTGCTTCCGAGTTTATTTTCGAACATATTTTTTTGGTTCCAGTAAATTGGAGGTAACTGAACTATACTGTTGACTGGCGTTCTCAGTGAACATAACGATTTGTGTTACCCTCGAGGAAACATTAACATCGTAGTACTACAGCTTCGTGGAGCACGGTTCGAAAGTTATCTTCTTTTCTTCAGTTGCAGGACGATGCCGCTACTATGGAGCCAAGCCTTGGTGAAGGCGCCGTTCCGGTCCAGCGGTTACATGTAACACTATTGATGCTCACTCTGGCGAATGAAGATCAAGAACTTGTAGCCAAGCACGTGCTCAAGGGAGTACAACCGCTCATTGCATGTGTCCTGCCCCCCACCCACCCACTTAGGCTGCAGGGAGTGAGTGCCTTTCGCGACAAGATTCTCTTCGTTGGATTGGAGCAAGACCCATCGTTGACTAACCTGGTAAAGATTTTGAAGTTCAAGTTCTCCCAGGCTGGGATTGCATTGGAGGGCAACCGAGACATATTTGTACCTCATATTACGGTCGTCAGAGCGCCCCTCGCAAAAGTGTCCCCAGCACGCGCTCGAGAGGTCTTTACAGCCATGGAATGCCAATACAGCGACTACGAATTTGGTGGTCAGCCGGTTAATGGAATTGCTCTATGCTCAAAGGTTGCCCCCAAAGAACCGGACGGCTCCTATCACCGCATCTTTACTGCAACAAATTCCATTTTAACACTGTCTTCCTCCCTGGCTAAGAAACTCCAGAAGCGCCTTGAGACTTTGCTTCAGAAAGGTGAATGTAATTTGGAAATGCATAATCATATAGCTGAACTTCTAGAAACTGGAGAACCACAAGATGCCGAGAAAGCGTTGGTAGCAATGGAAACCTTACCACGGGAAGATAACCACGTGGTTTTGGTTGTTCGCGGGATTCCTGGCTGTGGGAAAAGTTACTTGATCGAGAACTCCACGGAGTCTGCAAACCGCACAGGAATGGCCGTTCTATCGAACACGCAGTTGTTCCAGAGAGCTGGCAATACACGGGCAGAACAGACGGAACTGAATATCTCTGAAACGTACAGCCGAATCCGCTACTTGGAGTCTCTGGCCAGCGGTGTTCCTTTTATTGTTATCGACGATGTTCACTCACAGTGCTGGGAATACGAGTTATTTCAACGGCTAGCGCGGGGGTTTGGTTACACATGTCACATCCTGGAGATCAGCTGTATGGACCCAGCTGCCATTAAACTTTGTCACAAGTACTGCAAGACAGGAATATCTCTTGAGCAACTCACTTTGATGGTCGAAACCTGGGAAGCTGACCCGGAAGCCATGCAGACTGCGCCTTGGTTTAACAAACCTAAGCACCAACAGGGACAACACGTGACCCTAAAACAGTTAATCGAGTGAGTTACAGTTAAGGGCACAAAATACTTGTTTCCACGTACAATAAAGTACGTTACAATAGTTAAGTCATCCAAGGATTTTCATAACTAGTTTATCAAGTTTCTATTAAGAACACAGAATACTTATTTCCACGTACAATAAAGTACATTAGAATAGTTAGGTCCTTCAAGGATTTTCACAGCTAGTTTATCAAGTTGCTGTTAAGAACACAAAATACGTAATTCCACGCACAATAAAGTACATATCCATTATAATAGTTAGCCCCTCCAAGGATTTTCATAACTAGTTTATCAAGTTCCTAAACAGTATGTAATTTCCTAATTGGACTAAAAGACGACAATAAAATAAAGTATAAATGTAACAACAAACGGTAAAATTTACAGCAATATACAAGTCACAATCAAAACATTCCCTTGTATACACCTATAACCCGTGTATGGCCGCCACTGCATGAAGTCGAGGTTAGTCAGTCCTCTGTCACACCAGCTAGCTCGACGATGCCTAAATTCACTTGCTTTTCGTTTTGTGGTTGTTGAGATTACAAAATCTGTGCAAATGCATACCGAAAACACAGACATTTCGCAGGAAAATCCTCCAGTCCTGGACAGACTAACCTCGATTTCATGTGCCTTTTGCTGTGCTGTCTGAGATGGCCACAATAGTCGGTGTTTTCTGTATGTCACGTTTTATTGGCGAGTTTCGAGGTATTCTGCGTCAACACTCAGCCAGCCATGACGAGTAACTGATGGTACAACCAGGATGAAAAGAACGTTTTTCAAGTCCTAATCTCAAGCCAACTTCCAGTCGCAACTGAGAACGCAGGAAATTCCACCTTAGTTATTCAAGAGCCAAAGTTTTTTTCGGGGGGGATATGCGCCCGTCTTCCCTGGAATCTCGTGCCTTAGGCCCTCGCAAAGTCCGTCGAAACCCCTAGCTCAACTGCTAGCTACGCGCCTTCTACCGTTGATAAAATAAATCAACGGTTTATCAACGCATCTCGTTTTTTTTCTGCTCTTTTTCTTTTCTTTTAGCATTTTGCAAGAAGCGGGTAAGGGTGTCGAAACTAGTCGATCAGAAATGTTTGAAGTTGATCTGCATTTGATTTTGTCGCTAAAAAGAGTCCGGGCGACGTGAGAATGTGGCGTGTCAGTTCTAAATCCGGAAATACTGTCGCCACTGCGCAGGCTCACGAATAGAGCCAAGTGGGAGCTGCACACCCTTACCCGCTTTCTTGCAAAATGCTTAAATAAAAGAAAAAGCAGAAAAACCGGAGAGGCGTTAATAAACTTTTCTATGCAGGTCCATGCACGACTTGGATGACATGTATGTTTGAAAGGAGGTGCATGTTTGCTGCCCTGTGTCAACCGAATAAGTGCAAATTTAAAAGAGAATTCGAAAGCGAATACAATTTTGTAGAAACCTTGGTGTTCCCTTGTCTACTGAAACACATTCAGTGTTTCAAAACATATATAAAATAATAAAGTATCGGCTTGAAGGCTTTGCATCGGATTTGCCAACGTTTTCACTGTCACAACGGTCAGTTGTCAAGCGCCGTTTCATTGGAGTCTGCCAAATACCATCGATTTCTAGATTTAGCAGCTAATTTTTTTCTCTAAAATAGTTAACAATTATTCCCTGAAGTGGAGGTGACTAGTGGTGGATATTCACCGAGCCGCGAATGCGGGGAGGTGAATATTTTCTGCTAGGCACCGACACTGAAGGGAACAATTGTTTTAGTATTTGCCAAAAAAGTGGATAGAGACTGAAATTAGAGCTTTATTTTCTTACAAAAACCAACATTTACTTCACGTATTGGGCACACGCTCACACGCGGGCACGCATGAATGGAAAAAGGTGAATAGTGGTGGATAATGACCTTCTATTTGACCAATCAGAGCGCGCGAAAAGCACTATTCGCTGGTTTGGCAAATACTAATAAAGAATACATTTCAGGCGTGTAACACTTGACAGTATATTTTTTATCACAGTAAATTTTCGACGTTTTAAAATAGGACAAACAACACTTGGCTGTAAATCCCATCTACACCCCTCCAAACAACCATCGTAATTTTATAGCATACTTCGAGACATGAAGTCGAAGTTACCATGAACTGTCTTCACTGACAATACCACAGGGCACCACCGATACCATCAACTCTGGCATTCGAGTTTTAGTATGGAAAGCAATATTTGGAACCTAAAATCAGTTGACAATAAAACCTGAAAGGAATATTGTATGCAGATTTTCTTTTATTCTGCAGTATATTGAGAACATAGATACTTGGCCGGTTCACACTAGCGGACATAGATCCATAAACATAAACGTAAACGTAAACATAAATATTTGCCGACTTTATCTCTACGCTTGATTTCAGAAATTTACCAGCACTGTGCAAGGTGATATTTTCTTGCATGTCCTTGTCCTTGTCCTCGGATAATTTCTTTAATTCGTGTAAACGATACCTAATCCTTGCAGTTTCGATAGAGAACAATAGGCACCGCCGCAATTTTCCTTTTCGTAAACCGTCGTTGCCATTTGTATAACAGTCGATGCCATTTCAAGGGGTGTCAGTCGTGCGTAATAACACGAAATCGCGTGATTTTCTGCTCACTTTGCCTTCTGCGTAATTACGCTTTACATTTCCCAGTGAACTCTGGGTGAAAAATGGCGGACAAACACCATGAGAGTCATGAGGAACAGAGCGCTTCTGAAAAGCCCAATGAAATGGCGAAATCTTTAAAAAAAGCCCGCCGGTTGGAATTCTTTTGTTGACAAACAACAACAGATTTAAATCTGTCAAATTTTTTCAAGAAGTTATTGTAAGAAATAAAATGTCCAACCTTTAATAAAAAAAAAAAAATTTCAAGTATACCTAATCCTATAATGTATCATTTCGTCTATTTTAGCTATCCTAGAATATATCATTTTCTTCAATTCTCAGCTGGGGATTTGGTCATGCAGGCGAAATGATCATAAACAGTTAATTGCATCAGAGAAATGTTTGCTTTAAACTTGGAATTATATACTTTGTTTACAGCGAAGAGCGCAAGGCGGGGAACAATTTTATTCTAACTGTACAGCGTTTGGATATTCGCCCAATTGTACCTTCTCCTTCCGCAGGATTCTTGAAGTAAGGGACGGACCATTTGATTTTGTTGGGGAGAGAGGGGGGAGAGAGGGGAAGAGAGAGAGGGGGGCAGAGAGGGGGGAGAGAGGGGGGAGAGAGGAGGGGGTTGTTAAGGGGAAGA
>JANVCK010019346.1:3064-13392 GCA_026546655.1 Epizoanthus illoricatus | reverse complement strand
GCTGCTAAAAGGTGCAGATTCACGCTTTAAAGGCTTTATTGCTCGGAGAATTTTCTCGTTAAGCAAAAACCGACTTTAAAACATTGTTCTATGAATTCAAAGAATTTTATTAGGAATGCATCGATATTAGGTTCAGTTTCCCTTTAAATTTACAAAACAGGGTAGATATAACGCGTGCTCTGATTTACTAACAGATGGCTCAAAGAACATTTATATCAGAGGACAAAGACACTTATTTAGCTTTATCTTCCTACTTGAGAAACAAGAGAAACACTCGGTGAATGATATTTTGCTAAGTGATTAGCGTACCGGGTTTGGTGGTGGTAGTATTAATAGTTTAGGAGTTGGAAGTGGAGGACAGATCCCGCCCCCTCCCCCCAGTCCCAGGAACTTCAGAAAAGTCCAGTCTGATTAATGCAATGATGTCTTGTCATGTTTTAAACTTTGCCTGGTGCATTTTGCGAAGATATTTTTGTCCGGTAAGCTTAATGAGATGAGTAGTTATATGGGCGAGTTCACGGATCTGGACAATTTTTTGTTTAAGCTCGAAACGTGCAGATCGAGAAAATACCCACATTAATGCCGCTTTTCACATTTTAAAATCTATCACCGTCACAAAGGCAGAAGAGGTACTGGCGAATTGCCAATTCTATTAAACTATGTCCCATTGTAGACGACAGGAATTGCTTTGATCAGCCGCATACAATGTCCGACGGATGAACATTTGTATGAAGGGCTCAATCAAAACCACTGAACAAGAATTACAAGAGATATTGTGAAAAAACCATCAATGCTTTGTTGCAGAATCAGTGACAAAGCGACGTTTTCTCGTGGCTCAATTGTCGACATCCATAAAAAGCTACTTCCAAACCTCTTATGCCGAAAGCAAAAATAAATGGAGAGGCAAGGGTAAAGAGAAGGAAATGGGGAGAGAAGGCAAAAAGTGGAACGAGAGAGGGGATAAAATTCCAACGAAGCAGAGGGAAAAAGACTAACCTCCACCTCCTCCAGAAGAAACTTCCAGACAGAGAATGTTAATTATTTGCCTTAGCTCCTATACCAGTTACTTATAAACAATTAATTATAAAAATAATCCCCTAGATTGTTTTGTTGTTGTCAGTTAGGAAATAGTGCAAATCATTTCAGAACCATTCGAGCCAGAATCAAGAAACGAAGACAGAAACAGCAGGCGCAGCTGAAGCAATAGGGACCTGAGTGAAATCGGTCTGCAGGTTAGTAACTTGTATGAGGACAAATTATGGATCTGCATCATTATTTGGAATTACGTTTGATTTTATTCTGAGGTGTTCATTCACTGTTTATACTTCTAATTGTGATACTCTACCATGCAGAGTAACATACTTTTGTAGAGTTAATATCATAGCACCGCTAAATATGCTGACTGGTAGCAAGGTTGGTCATTGCACATTTCCCGAACCGTAGAAAGACGAGTACCATATTGCTCGATAGCAAAGTTAAGATAGCCAACTGAATGTTAATTGACTTAGAACCAGTAACTTTCTTTTCCCTTTTCATGCAGTGAACTTATAATATAAAACACCTATGATTTTCTTCCATTTCAAAATACTTTTGTGGTAAATACAATAAACTTGTTTTGATGTGTTATGAGAACTTTGATTATGAAACTTTAATTATGTTATATTATTATATTCAAATTTATAAATTACGGTAGCTATAACGCGTGCTCTGAATTACTAACAGGTGGCTGAAAAAGCATTTATATCGGCGAACAAAGACATGTATTTTAGCTTTATCTTCCTACTTGAGAAACAAGAGATATTGCTATAAGAGATTAGCATACCCAGTTTGGTGGTGGTAGTATTAATACTTTAGGAGTTGGAAGTGGAGGACAGATCCCCCACCCCCTCCCCCCAGTTCCAGGAACTTTAAATAAGTCCAGTCTGAATAATGTAATGCTGTCTTGTAATGTTTTACACTTTGCCTGGTGCATTACGCGAAGATACCTGTTTCTGGCAAGCTTAATGAGATGAGTAATTATATGGGCGGGGCTGGGCATTTTTTGTTTGAACTTAAGGCGAAAATATATGGAGAGGCAAGGGTAAAGAGAAAGAAATGGGGAGAGAAGGCAAAAAGGGGGACGAGCGA
Source organism: Epizoanthus illoricatus (assembly GCA_026546655.1). NCBI lineage: Eukaryota > Metazoa > Cnidaria > Anthozoa > Zoantharia > Epizoanthidae > Epizoanthus > Epizoanthus illoricatus. The sequence goes on along the minus strand of JANVCK010019346.1, from coordinate 11,265 downwards.
GGGGATAAACTTTCAACGAAGCAGAGAGGAAAATGATTAACCTCCACCTCCTCCAGAAAGAGAATGTCAATTACTTGGCTTAGCTCCTATCAATTAATTGATTACAAAGATAATCCCGTACATTGGTTTGTTGTGGACAGTTAGGAAATAATGCAAATCATTTTAGGACCATTCGAACCAAAATCAACAAACGAAAACCGAAACAGCAGGCGCAGCTGAGGCAATGAAGGAGCCGCTGAGAAAAATTGGTTTGAAGGTTAGTAACTTGTATAGGAACAAACACTGGATCTGCATCATTATTAGGAGTTGCATTTGATTTTATTACGAGGTGTTCATTTATATTTCTAATTGTGATACTCTAGCACCCTAACATGTCGAGTAACATACTTTTGTAAAGTTACAGGGTGATTACATGAGAACGGTACGAGTTCAGATCGGACTCTATACTAATCCTTTTATCTGATTAGATGAGACTGGTACAAAAAATCAATTCAGACCGGCACGAATCATGCCGCTCGCTGGACCGATAGGAAAGTCTCAGATCGGTACGACAGTTTTTCCCACGTGATCGCAAAAAAATCTCAAACCGGTCTGAAATTTGCGTTCTTTTTAGCATGCGAACCTAATTAATCACTTGTTATTTTCTAGTCTCCTTCGCAGCTATTCTTTACGCCAAAGAACGACTGATAAGGAGACTAGTTATTTTCATACTGGTCTCATGTATTGATCTTCATACCGGTCTGACTTCGTACCGGTCTGACTTCGTTCCGGTCTCATGTAATCACCCTGTTAATCTCATACATAGTGCAGAATGGCTATTGTTTTCTGGACATCGAGACAGTGCCAGCTTTTAGCGATGTCTGATTGGCCGTGCTTATTCAAACGTTACGATCTGGGCAAACCGAACGTAGTCGGAAAAAGTGATAAGTTGCACAAGAATCTTCGGAGATGTCAATTATTCTAGCTCGAAACAAAGGTCTTTGTGAAAGGTATGAATATTAGTAACGATAAGAGGAAATAAGTCATTAACTGTCAAGATTTGACTTAACACTGGTTATCGGTTTAAGTACTTAACTTAAGTGATCACTTTGTTATTTGGTGAATCTCCCAATCACAAATAAAAAAACACTGTTTCCGTGTGTTTGGTTCTGATCATTTTTTATCAACTCCTATATGTTAATGCGCCATGATGGCTGCACGATTTTATACGCTCTGCAATTTTACCACTTTTCTCTACTTCTATCGGGTTCCCTGCTGTAATGAAGGCTATATCTCGACTTCAAACGACGCCTACTCCAATGTAGAACCTGAGGAATCTACTCTCCAAAGCCAATCCTAGATTTTTCAACAAATTCACTGCATCAGATTCCATGCCCAACTCAAGCATATCGGAGCTCAACGGAACTCAAAGATCACTTTAGCGGTTTGCAAGGCCATCAAACACTATACAACCACTCTTTTGTTGCCTGGTAGTCTATTTGAAATGGACCTTACTATCCACATGGATATAAAAACTAACCCTGGCCCCATTCATATTAAGAACTCTGCAAACCACCTCACCGCTGTTAATGACTTGGATTTAAATTTCCTCGCCATTGAGGGAACAATTACATATTCAAGAAATCAACTGCTTGATTTACAATGCAAGTCCATTATACCCCCAAATCTTTTCAACATGCTGAAGGATCAAAAAATATTAAGGACTCGTCGTGTGCGTGCTGGTCACTCGATTCGTCAGAACTCTCATAGGATTTCTGTTGTCAAAGCATATCGAGATCCGACCAAGAACAGGAATTACCACTCCATCAGGCACCAAAATTGTATAATTTATGTTATGTCAAGCGTGATCAAATCTGTAGAAATCTGATGCCTACGAAACAATTGAAATTCTGTTTATGGAACGCTCCTTCACTTCGAAACAAGAGTGCTTGTTTTGCAGAATACATCTGTGAATAAAAACTTGATCGGATTGCTGTTACTGAAACATGGTTCACGGAAGATGACTGTGCCGCTAAAGTTGAATGTTTACCGGAGGGATATAAGATACTTGATCAGCCAAAGTCTCAACGTAGAGGAGCGGAACTGCTTTAGTTTTCCGTTCTAATTTATCTGTGAAGAAAAGTAGCTCATATGAACGGAGTTCTTTTGAAGTTTCAGAATGGCCTATTCAGAATGACCCTCATCACGTTTACGTCTGTTCATTATCTACAGACCCCCGACTTCAGTTATTTACCCTGCAACTATGGCACATTTCTTACTGAATTTGCTGAATACTTGGAGTCTTTTATCTTGTGCACGGAGCCAGTGATGATTTGTGGAGACTTTAACATCCATGTAGTCATGCAACAGACTCCAACACAAAAGCATTCAATGACCTACTTAATTCGGTAGGTCTCAAGCAACAGGTAAACACATCTACCCAAGTTTCTGGTCATACACTTAATTTAATCATAACCCGAGTAACTGATACCATGGTGCACAACACCCCATCATCAGATAGTTTTCTCTCTGATCATGCAACTGTGCTCTGCAATCTCAACATGTCCAAATCAAAACTTAATATCAAGAACGTAACCTACAGGAAACTCAAATCAGTAGACATTGATACATTTAAATCTGATGTCTCTTCTTCGGATCTCCTTAAAACTATGCCATCACAGCTGCACACCTTGACCAATTCTTATAGCAATACGTTTGTATCACTACTTGATAAACACGCCCCGCTCTAGAACTGTTATTACACGACCCCGCGTACCATGGTTCACCAATGAGATTAGAGAAGCAGAACGGCAGCGCAAATGGAGATTATCCAGATTTAATGCCGACCTTGTAGCCTTTAAGTCAATAAAGAACAGTACTACACATATTATAAATCAGACACGCCGTGAATTTTATACTGACTTTATTACCAAAAACTCAGACAACCAATGGAAACTAAGAAGCTCCTAAACATAAGCCCAGAGATGCCTTTCCCGCGACATAGTGACAAAGCAACCCTTGCTAATGACATGATGATTTATTTCATAAGAAAAAATGTTGATATCCGTGCAGAAATTGACTCCGCTACTCATCCAGACATCACTTCCTCAGGCATTATAGAATCCTCTCCTTGTACTACATCTTTTAGTCAATATGAGACACTTGATGAAAACTCAGACAACTTGTCCTAAAGGCACCAACCAAGTCATGCCCTCTTGATCCCGTACCGACATCTATTGTGAAAAACTGTCTTGACGAAATGCTACCTGTGCTAACCACTATGATCAACATGTCTCTACAATCTGGCAAGTTTGCCGATCCCTGGAAGGAGGAAAAACTATATGATTACTTATCTTCAATCCAACTGGTGGCGCCGGCTTTTTCGACCGACTTTCTTTTCGAAAGAATTATTCCCTTTCGTCCTTACTCATACTATCTAACATAGAAAAATGGAATACATTACTTGCAAAACATTTCGAACGTTAAAATTTTGGTCGTTTTATTTCGGTACATTTAATTTTCGGACACTTTTTCTCTCATTTCGGTCAAATTTTGAACAAAAATGTCGGACACTTTGCTGAAACATACCTAAAGTACATTTACGCCTACAAAACATGATTTAGACTGAAGCGCGCTGTGAATTCACCACCGAAATACAATAATTCATCAGTTGCGGTGCCAGCCTTCAAAACAGCTGCTAAAACCTTCTGTTTAAGAGAGTTTATAACCAGTAACCTTCTTTTCCCTTTCATATAGTGAACATATAATACAAAACACCTATGATTTTCTTCCATTTCTATATGCTTTTATTGTAAATACGATAAACGTTTTTGATCAGTGTTATGAGAACTTTAATTATGCAATTTTAATTATGTTATAGTATTATATTTAAATTTACAAAACAGGGTAGATATAACGCGTGCTCTGATTTACTAACAGATGGATCAAAGAACATTTATATCAGAAGACACAGACACTTATTTAACTTTATCTTCCTACTTGAGAAACAAGAAAAACAATTGATGAGTGATATTTTCCTAAGTGATTAGCGTACCTGGTTTGGTGGTGGTAGTATTAATAGTTTAGGAGTTGGAAATGGAGGACAGATCCCCCCCCCCCCCGCGTCCCAGGAATTTCAAAAAAGTCCAGTCTGATTAATGTAACTTATTTTATTTTATTCCACAAATCAAAACTTGTCTTTGCTGCATCTTAATATTCGTAGCCTTTCCCATAATTTCGATAGTATGACTGATTTACTAGCAAATATAAAATATTCTTGTATTGGTATTTCCGAGACTTGGCTGAAAAGCTCAACGCATTCATGCAATATTTCAGAACCATTCGAGCCAGAATCAAGAAACGAAGACAGAAACAGCAGACGCAGCTGCAGCAATGGGGGAGCTGAGTGAAATCGATCTGAAGGTTAGTAACTTGTATGAGAACAAACCATGGATCTGCATTATTATTTGGAGTTACATTTGACTTTTTTACGAGGTGTTCATTTATATTTCTAATTGTGATACTCTAGCACACTAACATGTCGAGTAACATACTTTTGTAAAGTTACAGGGTGATTACATGAGAACGGTACGAATTCAGACCGGTACGAGTTCAGATCGGTCTCCATACAAATCCTTTTATCTGATTACGTGAGACTGGTACAAAAAGTCCACTCAGACCGGCACGAATCATTCCGGTCGCTGCACCGATACGAAAATCTCAGACCGGTCTGACTTCAGACCGGTACGACAGTATTTCCCACGTAATCGCAAAAACATCTCAAACTGGTCTGAAATTTGCGTTGTTTTTAGCATGCGAACCTAATTAATCACTTGTTATTTTCTAGTCTCCTTCGCAGCTATTCTTTACGCCAAAGAACGGCTGATAAGGAGACTAGTTATTTTCATACTGGTCTCATGTAATGATCTTCATACCGGTCTGACTTCGTACCGGTCTGACTTCGTTCCGCTCTCATCTAATCACCCTGTTAATCTCATACATAGTGCAGAATGGATATCGTTTTCTGGAAATTGAGATCAACATATCCATGATCATTTCAACAACCGTGCCAGCTTTTAGCGATGTCTGATTGGCAGTGCTTATTCAAACGTTAGGATCTTGGCTAACCGAACATAGTCGGGAAAAGTGATAAGTTGCACAAGAATCTACGGATATGTCAATTATTCTAGCTCGAAACAAAGGCCTTTGTGAAAGGTATGAAAGTTAGTAACGATGAGACGAAAAAAGTCTGGCTTTTGCACAAACTGAATAAGATGGTGGTAAATCCACGAGAACAAGTCGCATACCAAACAGCAGATGACGAATCGCGTTCAGGCAAATCGTTAGTTGAAACAATTTCTTCCAGTATCGAAAATTACAGGCAACGCTTTCGTTATTTCAATTTCACAATTACTTGTGTAAGTAAAGACAGTAATATTTTGAACACAAGCGAATTATTTTGGCTTTGTTCAAAAGTTTTACTAGAGTGATTTCACTTAACCCGTGAACAATATCTCTTGTTAATTATAAACTTGATGCGGTAAACGAAAAGTTCACTGGAAAAGAGACAAAAGATTTTTGTTGTTATCAAACCTCCCTCTAATTGCTACGCATAATATGTGCAAAGAGCTGACAATGACATAGCGTCGGCATGCGCGGTAACAATACACTGCGAAAGGAGGACTGTTTCAATGGAGACATGTGCGACCTGCCGCCTTTACTAAAAAAGCTCATTACTTTACGACAAAACATATTGCAGTGATAACTGAAAGCGAGGTTTCATTTTAAAAAAATGTATAGATTTTTATTATTTTTTGGCCCAATACATGATAAAAACTCGTTGTCCATCCCCAACAATAACCGTAATTCAGCGATGTTGTCTATTTTCAGTAAACGGTTTATCGCCATGCATTGGTGTAGTCATCAATTCCAAAGAACTGTCCACCTCAATGCAACAACGTGCTTCTTCAATTGTCAAGTGTATATCGTAAAATACGAATGGCATTAAAGAAACTGAAATAACCAAAGAGCATTTAACTCTAAAGTCCATCAAAAATCGTTAAAAATAGTCTTGTACAGCCTAAATAGGTCTTATATTTGTTTTATCCATTTATCATCACAATTAAATTATAATCATATATGATCAGCAAACTCGTCTTGTACCTTTTCTTTTCTTTTTCTTTTCTGTCTTTTTTCTGACAACTTGCAAAATATTAGCTCTGTATTTCTGAGCAATTTTTACCAAATCCTGTTAAAATCCCGTAAAATTGTGAACTGTAAAATTGGTAATAAAAGGTTGTTGTTGTTTCCAAATCTCTTATTTTTTTTAGAAAGCTGACTTGAATCGAACACAATGCGACCAGAACTGAATTCCTTGTAAGTTTCAAATGCATGCATGCTCCACTCTTCATGTCACAGTTCAGTGACATTTTGACATCCGTAATTCATGTTACGTTATAGTTTGACAAATGCAGTCCTTTCAAGAACCAAGTCAAGTGTAAAAGTACCGGTTTCTTAGAATTTTGGTTGATTTAATATAAACATGGGCGCCTCGTAGACTAGATATCTCATAGAAAACGTCGCCTCATCGAATAACTGTTAACTATCCATATTCCATCCTAGTTTAACCCTAGCCCACCCTAAGCTAGCTATAGTCTAGCCTAGTTTAGCCATACACTAGCCGCGTCAGGTCATATTATAGAAGGGACTAGTCTAGTCATAGTCTCGCCTAATCTAGCCATAGTCTAGCCATAAACTTGCCACAGTCTAGCCATAATCTATAGCTTTATTTAAGCCATAGTGTAGCTTGAACTAGCCATAGTCTACCCATTGTCTTGCTAGTCTAGCTATAGTCTAGCCATAGTCTAGCTTAGTCTAGCCAGTCTAGCTTAGTCTAGCCAGTCTAGTTTAGTCTAGCCATAGTCTAGCCAGTCTAGCCATAGCCTAGCCATAGTCTAGCTTAGTCTAGCCATAGTGTAGCTTAAACTAGCCATAGTCTAGCCAGTCTAGCTGTAGTCTAGCCATAGTCTAGCTTAGTCTAGCCATAGTCTAGATTAGTCCAGCCATAGTCTAGCCACAGTCTAGCCATAGTCCAGCTTAGTATAGCCATAGTCTTGATAAAGTCTAGCCATAGTCTAGCTTAGTCTAGCCACAGTCTAGCTTAGTCTAGCCATTGAATCAACAATAACTTGGACTAAAAAAATAACTACGGCTGTTGTACTTGACTTCGCGTGTTTGTCATATATGGCAGCAACCAAGACAAGTACAAATACAATAATTATCGTCCTGCAATCTTTTCTCATGAAATTCGCCAATAGCGAGCAGTACAGTGCAACAATATTCTAAGCGATGTAGTACGAAAGTCTTGTAGAGACACCCCATAACCAGCACATTCTTCGAATCATAGTGCTGCGACCTTGGCATAATCTTTCTTCAGCTGTTCTTTTTTAATGTCAGCATCTTGTCCATTGTTACATCAGGAATCTTTAGGTCATCCTCAACATCTACTGTCGATCCATTCACTTCAAAACTGTAGTAACATTGCTTCCCTTACCTACCCCAGTTGGGGATTATGGTTGGAACTAGCGTTGCATAATTAAGATTAGAGTTGGGAACCGAAAACCACTGAAAAATCGTACTTACAAATCTAGTGTCTACTGCCCAAATCTAGAGTCTTTTGCCTAAATCTAGAGTCAACTTGTCCAAATCTAGAGTCTACTGCCCAAATCTAAAGTCTACTGCCCAAATCTAGAGGTCACTGCTCAAATCTAGAGTCTACTGTCCAAATCTAGAGTCCACTGCTCAAATCTAGAGTCCACTGCCTTAATCTAAAGTCTACTGCCCAAATCTAGAGTCCACTGCTAAAATCTAGAGTCCACTCCCCAAATTTAAAGTCTGCTGGCCAAATCTAGTGTCTACTGCCCACATCTGGAGTCTTCTGCCCAAATCTAGAGTCTACTGCCCAAATCTAAAGTCTACTGCCCAAATCTAGAGTCCACTGCTCAACTCTAGAGTCTACTGTCCAAATCTAGAGTCCACTGCTCAAATCTAGAGTCCACTGTCCAAATCTAGAGTCTACTGTCCAAATCTAGAGTCTACTGCTCAGATCTAAAGTCTTCTGCCCAAATCTAGAGTCCACTGCCTAAATCTAGAGTCTACTGTCCACATCTAGAGTCTCCTGCCTAAATGTAGAGTCTACTGCCCAAATCTAGAGTCCACTGCTA
>JANVCK010019124.1:0-13394 GCA_026546655.1 Epizoanthus illoricatus | reverse complement strand
CGGTTGACGGCGGCAGACATCGCATGTGTCCCAGATAGAGTGTGCTTCTCAACTAAGGGCGCGTTTTTTATCTACTCCGGAGTAACACGATTTTCTGGCTTACTCCAGTTTACTCGGAAACGGGAGTTACTCCGTTTTACTGCATCTCTGGAGGTGGAGTGAATCGGAGTACGCCGGTTTAGGAGTACTCCGAGAAAGGACTTCGCGTTCTTTTTGGGCTCAAGCTAGTGCTTTCTTGACATTTACTCTCGCGGGGATTGATAACAGCAGCAGCAGCAACAACAACAACAACAACACCAACAGCAACAGCAACAATTGTATTTTACCACGTTAAATAAAAGTATCGTATCGTATCGTAACAGCAACAACAACAACAATAACAATAACAGCAATAACAACAATAACAGTATGACGTATCACTCCGTTTTGAATTTTAGCGGTTTTTTTCGATTCTCTTTCCGGTTCTACTCTTGTTTACTCCAAGAGGATTACTCCGTTTTCGGAGTAGACCAAAAAAATGCGCCCTTAAATGTCAGTGTCTCCCTGATACTTCATATAATTCCTTAAATATTGCACTGTAATGTTTTTCTTGAACAGGAGGGCTTATATTTAGAGCAGCTGATTATTGGAAGGGAATTTTGTCGTGCAAAATTTTTGGGCTTATTTTCGGGGCGGGGGGGTGTTGTTATCCGGGCTTAATCTTGATAAGTGGCAATATTGGAAGTGTGTGGTAATTAATTAAATAAGTCATAAAATAATTCCAATTAGTAGAAACTTACAGGGGTCTATTGAAAATAAACGATTCTGATTGGTTCTCACAGCGTTGCCTATTCGCTGATAGATCTTTGCACACTTGTTGCGCGCAGCTGGTTTCCCGCCTGCGGGAAAAAAATTGAACAAGAAACATCACGTGGCTAGCTACATGTTCTTGTCATACAATATGTGTATTTTGCTAGGGCAAAAGTTGAGAAAGAGTTTAAGAACTGCCATAAACCAAAGAGTAGCTTAGTGACGACTGAAGAATTTAAACAATCCCAAGCGAGAGGTCAAGACGGCATCAAGAAAGTGCAGATCGAAGAGTCAATGAACAGTAGGTTCAAACGAAGAAAACGCCTGGTCTGACAAAGAAACATGTCACTGGAAAATTATAAACACAGAAACCAGATTCTCTCTTACTGTTTCTTAGTGGAATTTACAGGGGAAGGGGGAAGCTTGTTGCAGGGCTGGAGGGGGCGTTTATTTCAACTTTCATAGTCTAGAGGGGGCTCTTATTTCAAATTTCATATTCTGGAGGGGGCGCTTATTTCAACTTTCATAGTCAAGAGGGGAGGCTTATTTCAAATTTCATAGTCTAAAAGGGGCCCTTATTTCAAATTTTATAATCTAGAGGGGCCGCTAAATTGAGGGGGCATTTAAGGGGGCAGTCTGGTTATAGTTTAATGGGTAATAAGGAGAAGTGAAAAGTTTTTGGGGAGAAAAAATATGTAATGTAATCATTGTAGTGCATTAGTGATTGCGTTCATGCATTTAGATTAGAAACAAAATCTGATAAGTTGGGTTGTGGGTGGTTCAATGAAAATATAAGGGTGTCCATGTTACATGTGACAGACCGGATGTCATGCGCTGATATTATGTGCGCTTTATGTTAGTTGAGTTTGTAAGTTCAGTGAAGTGTGAGTGACCTGTAATCCATTATTGGGAATACATTAAAATTTGAAAACTGTGAGACTATAAGTGTGAAATTTATAAATTTTTGTTTGGTTGTTACAAAATTAGTTTCCTTGGGTTTACGGTTTTAGCGCGAAGAATGACTTTTTCCCCACAGTTTTCCGCTCACGGTTCAGCTTCTTTTTTTGCATTTCTCTTTTTCTGCGTGGAGAACGTATATTTTGGCTTTTTTAATTGCTCGACACAATATTATAACGACAAAGAGAGGGACGATAAGCGAAAAAAAATGGCACGCCTATTCCAGGGCAAAAAAAAAAAAATTGCCCGCAAATTATTCTTTTACTCCCCTCCCACGATATCAGTCCAACACCTTCGCAATCGATTATTGTTACTGTGTAATCGTTTAGCTTTGGGGTAAAAGATGTCTTTTATAGCTACAATCAAATACATCATTCAATTTGCTTTAGAGCAAATACCGTAAAGTCCTGGTTATAAGCTCCTCCAATTGTAGACCCATCTACCTGTAAACAAAACAAATACTGATTCCGGTTATAAGCCCCCCGGATATAAGCCTCCTCTACTTTTCTTTGTTTAGTTAATATAAACACCTTCACAGAACACTGTACAACTTCACGGAACAATAAGTTTAATTATAGCTTTACTACAATATCATAAAATATTAACGGAATTGTTCCGAATATTGAAATAGTTTATCGATTTATTGTGATGTTTAAGAAGTTAATTAAAGGAAAACGTATTTCGACGATGCTATATGGTAGTCTTAATTTACGTCTTACTGTATACGTCCCCCCCGGATATGAGCCGACAAATCCTGGACTCTAAATAAGAAAACAACATGGCGGTTGTTTCAACGTACAGCTTTGTTCCACACATAAATGCACTTTTGAGAACTTTAGCATCCTCCTGTGTTGAATTATTTATAGCTGTTGAAAGATGTGTAAGTTTTCTTTACGGCAATTCTTGTTTATTAATTTCGCAAGGTTGCCCGTTGGCCACTGTTTTCACACAAAAACAGTTTCCTAAGAAAACTTTTAGTCGTTCATATTAACTACAGCATCTTTAAAAACCTTAGCCAGCATTTTATGTTATAACTAAGGACAAAAAAACATCCAGCTCATGCATTTATCTTTTGTTCACGAACGGTCCTATGCGCTGGAACTAACTGAAGTGTTACATGTCATTGTTATAGCTTGCTAATTCAACTACAACTTTGTATTTTAAATGCTCTATTTTTTTTACTTTAAAACTACTCTTGGTTTTCTAAGTTTCTATACTCACCTCTGGTGTATCTAATCTTAGCCCATCCTCCAAGAAACTCATAGCACCCTTGACAAAGGACAATGTAAAATTTGCCAGATTAATTCTTGAACTATCTGCAATGATAGCAAATACGCTGGTAGTATAGTGCGAATAACATTAACCTCGTTTGTGGGGTGGCTTCTCATTAACATAATCTGGAACAAGTTATCCTGAGGATGACATAATCACCCCCTGCTATACTACTCACTAAACTGAACCCACTGACAGAGGTAACTAACTGAAGATAATCTCTGACGTTTCGGGGTAACTCATGATTAGAATCTGTCAACACTTTTACCAAACTCTCCATTGGAAGTCAACTTTCCTTCCAAATTGTAAAGTATTTGAGAGTGCCAGAATCTTGTGCAGTATTTCGGTGGAATCAATTTTGCTTCGATTCTTCGTGGAGGCGGTGAGTGATTAAAACAATAATAAGCGACGAAAACTGAAAATAATATTCAGTGAGGGCAATAAAAGGACAAAACTTGAGATTGTTTCAAGAAGTAGCTTTGGTTTCAAATCTCAGAAGTGGAAACATACCTGCAACCCATTTGCGAAAGTCTTTCATGCCACAGCTCTCCATCTCTGCAATCAGATTGTTGAGTTGCTCTTGATTTTCCTTATCAAACTGCATTGGCCTCCACTGTTCCTCCTGTTACAAACACGGCATAACATTATTGCTGCCTCACATGAATGAAGTAAACCTTTTTGCTTACACTGGGATCATAACATAACATATTAAAATATGTTATGTTCTTCGATGTGAGGGTAAAAGAGTTAGCTGATGTTTTGAGCACTAGTCCTTCATCTAAGCGAAACAGCTCTAGATAGAGAGATCAACCTTTAATTAAACTGGGTTGCTATCAATGGGAGCCCTCTCGGGAGAAGTTTTAACACACAGCTAACATGTCAGGTTCGTTCACACGGATCCAACATCGGTTCAACATGCTGCATAAAACAGTGAAGTAACAAAGGATTCTGGGATGGATATTTACCCACAATCCACCATCTTGTTGTGAATGACGTAGTGAACACGACCAAATCTCCACAGATACGAATCAAACCTGATCCAATATCGTCCAACAAGGTGTTCAAACTGATGCCAAGATGTTGCGTCTAACAGTATTGGATGTTGGACTAACATGTTAGATCCGTTTGAACAGTCGTTAGGTTGCACATTATGGTGTTAGCAATTTGTGTATCTGATAAAGGTGTGCTTAAGGTTATGCTTCAGAAGCTTGCCTTTCCTGGCACACTTTAACTATACCGAAGTGTGCTAAGTAATATCATAATTAACAGCGTGTGAACACACTTTTCAATTTCAAAGCAAGCACACCTGCCAACACGCAAGTACGGACGTCTTGATAGACCTTTTCTAATATGAATTACGCACTTTCAGAAACAAAACAAAAGAAAGAAAAGCAACCTTCAACCAGTCGAGTGTGTTACAGAGCACACCTTCAGCAAGTACAGGGTTTGTACTGATATGAGATGACATAATTCCAGTGGGTTTTCCAGGGTAGAAAATAGTTTCCAGGAACCTCTTCTCTCTTATTTCATAGCACTATCGATACTTATAAACGTTTTCAATTGCAAAACGTAAATTTTACTAAAACTGCAAGCCCTGACCGGCATACTCAAAACTTTTCTATAGAAAAACCCCTGGAATATTTCAGGACTTGATAAAGAAAACACTGTTTTCCAGGAGTTTTCCAGGGACCTGGAAGAACGTTATGTAATTCCACAAGTTTCCAGAAAATCTAAGAATTGTACGAACCCTTGTAAGTAACGCTCCTTGTTTGCAATATATTAAAAGCTCTCACAGCGTATTTATTACCAGACACACAGCTGTTCGAGTTGTACTTACTGCAGCTCGGTGTCTAGCGGCTTCCACCAGCTGGTCCCTACAATCAAACAACGCTTCCATTACAGTCTTCAGCAGCATCTGCTGCATGGAGAACTTCAGTTCTAATCCAATTTCATACACCTATGGGCCAGCAAATTAAAGCATGTATGATGTAGATAGATATTACTAATCATAGGGACTGAACATTTGGTAATTTGAGATCTAAAGTTAAGTTAAGTTCTTGAACATGCCTATTCTGTAACAAATAAAGGCGCTTTTATCATCTTTCATCTATATCTGGGAGCCAATTCAAAACATGACTTGTACGAGTTGCATCAGTCTCCATTCTATGAGTGGTTTGATTCCCAGTTTCAAAAATACGTCCCTTCATATAACAACAAAAGAAAATCAGATCTCTTCATTTACCTTATCTTTTGGCAAATGTTTACCTTTTCACAGTGCTGCATAGCAATTGCAATACACACACCAATGGCGGCCAGGCCAATGTTACGATGAAACACCTGCCGCGAGAATCTCGACACAAAGTTCTGCAGCTCCTTGTTACTCCACACAACAAATGCTGAAAACAAGTGTACATGACTAAATACAATGCTTAAATGGAATCAGCGTTAATAATTTTATTTATTTGTTTATTTATAACACCTCCATCTTCTCTGGGAAGCTGCACAACAGAGTATGGCTCAACTCTATGCAATCCTCCATTCTAACTTGAATACATTATTTGCGATCCTCTCCATGAAAATTGTCTGCCAATTTTCCACCAGTTTTCAGTATATAGGATTATGGGTGCTATCATCTTTGATTGCCAGTAATGACGTCAATCTGTGCTTCTCACTCTGTTGTAAGTGTCATATATTAACAAACAAAATCAAACGCGACGAAAAGCGAAACAAAAACAATCAAGATGGTAGTGTCCACAATCCAAAATGGTGGGAAAATGGCATCTATTTAGCGTTACAAGATATTGCTACTAATTCTTAGGGAGAAGAATTCAAATTTTTTGTTTACAACTATATACTTTTGACAGTCAGAGTCCTTTAACAAAGGTAATTCTTTGTTGTATGTTCGTGCACTGTACCTGAACTGAATCCGCCACTCTCCCCAAACACCTTGTGGAACTCTCTTCCTGTTTCAATAAGACTTGTGAAGAACATGCTTGAGAGCTTGGTTATGTAAAGTGACGTGGCTCCTTCTATCTTGAGCTGCCTAAACAGCAGACAAATCGACATAGTAAAAATATCAATTAGCAATTTCTTGTGATAACTGTGATGTCAGGGATGACAGATTAATTGTGATGTCACATGACATCATAATTTAAATCAGTACCGGTGATTGGATCCAGATTCCTTACATCACAATTGGTTCCTGCACAAGTTTAATACTATCACTCATAATATGAACATGAGGGGAGGAGGTATCCACCCTAATGGCACACCTCCATTTGTCCAATGACCAACACTCCATCAGGACTGGGTTAAGCCTGACTACTTGTCCAGAGGACATTTGATGCTATGTACATTGATTACTGAAAGGTGTAAGACAAGGTGTAAGATCTCAACATTCATTACATGCCAAACGGCTCAACCGATGGGTAGCTTGATTTGGTATCTACAATAATGGAATGTTCAGTTGGCCTCCTTAATTAAGGCTTTTCTTCTTTTCTCTATACCAAGCCACCTAACAAACGGCTCAGCTAATGGTAGCTTGATTTGGTATCTATGCAATGGAATGTTCAGTATTCTAAAGGCCTTCCTTTCCTCCTTTTTCTCCAGCTTATTGTTAAAAACAGTTCAAACTTAGTTATCTTCTTTCCAAAGAGAGATCACTGCAATAGTTAGGTCAAATATTATTCTGGTATTAAATGACAACAGCTACATGTACAACATGTCAAGATTGCTTGAGTATGTTTTGTAGATACCTTAAACTCTGCTTGATGGCTTCACTCCTGTTCTTTAGGAATAACTGGCAAGCCTATCGAATGATTAGCAATAATAGTGTCGTTATTCTGATATTCACTGCATCTAACTTGCTATCTGCCACTCTTCATGAAACAAACACAAATAACAAGAATATTTACTTATAACATTTCTAGATAGGTCTACTGTAGGTTAAACAATTTAGTTGTCAATAAGAGTAGGTTGATGCCAGTGTTTGTGGTCTGTCTCCTCTCTCTCAGAATGCGTGTTTTCTAAAGGCCTGTTCAAACGGATGCAACATCGTCCAACATTGCTGGTCCAACAATGTTGGACGATGTTGCATGGTGTTGGCTGCGAGGAAGTGTACAAACGAATCCAACACCGTCCAACATGTTGGATAGATGGCGTGATCAGGTGGCGTATTGGCACTGTACACACGCGATCATCATGCACACAGAAAAATGTTGGACGATGTTGGATGAAATGTTTGAACTAAATCAAACTTGATCCAACAACATCCAACATTGTCCAACAACATCCAACATCGTCCAACATGGTGTTCAAACGGATCCAACATGTTGCGACCAACAATGTTGGATGGTGTTGGACCAACATGTTGGATCCGTTTGAACAGGCCTTAAGAATCATGTGGTTAAATAAATAAAGACAGAAAAGTCATGGCTGTGCACCCCTTTTCATTTCCCTTCCTGAGTATGGAACTGACTATAAAATGCTTAGGCCAAATAAAAAATACCTGTAATTCCAGAAACCAGACAGACCCTAGATTTTCTTGCCGCCCCTAAAACGTTTTTCCCCAAATTTAACTGTACCCATAATTTTGGCGAGATCGTATTTTTTCCTTGGCATTTTCAAATGAAATAAAACATCTGACAGTGCGTTAGATTGCAAACAACTTGCAAAAGCCTAACACGTTTAGTGCCATATTATAAATGTGCTGCTCGAACAAATCTTTCTTTTTAGATCTAATGTAGTTGGATAAAAAAATATGTATGAAATAAAAATTTAAGACTGACTTATCGACCCTAAATACTTTTGACATAACACTAGAACCACAGTATTTTCTTTATTTCGCCTTATATAAAACCATCATGATGTACAGTACATGATATCATAGGAGACAGTACAGATTTCAAGGCAAGTGATAATTCCTTAATTCTCTATTTCCAGTCTCAATAATACAATTTGTTTTTGGGAGGTAAAACAATGCCACTGATGTATACTGCAGTGTGGTGTTTCCTAAGAGTATTTGAAAACTATTGTATTTATTTAAACCTGTCCCCCTAGTGAAGTGTATTATGGGGGATTGGGAAATAGAGAATGCTGGAAATACGGTACCTCTGCCGCTCTCCCCAGTCTCACAAGTAGAGTGACAACCCTTCTGGTCGCCCGTGGACCCCCATGAAGGAGAATGCTCTGCTGACCATCTAGTTCCTTCATCAGTGCCTCCACAAGCTGCTTGACTCGGTGATCCACTCGCACTCTGATGGTACAAAACCATGCATTATATTTCCGTTTCAATCAATTAATTAATTACCTTTCATAAATTTTAATTTAAAACCAGATTATAAAAATAATACTTTGTTTTGCAGTTGGCAGAATTGATCTAAAGAACAGACTTATGTTAAAGAATGAATTCGCTTAGTCTGCATGCAATTACATCATAAAACCACATCACTCTTAACATATAGTTACACTTACTTTTCACTCTATAATAAAAATGACAACAACAACAACAACAACAACAACAACAACAACAACAACAAGAGGAAGAGGAAGAAGAAGAAGAAGAAGAAGAAAAATCTATCTAAACACGATTATATTATAGTCACCATTCTTCCCTATCAAACCAAAGTGACGTATAAGATAGCGAGTTCTCAACTTGGATCTCTTGTGCATGAACAAATAAACAAATAAACAAATAAATGTATATTTTCCAGGATTTCTAGGATTTTAGGCAAAGGCAAAGTGTCTTAACATCATTGCCTCAGCAGCAGTAAAATCCTCAGCTTTGTTTTGGGCTTTCACTTCTATTGCTTGTGCAATGGTGTGACATCACTTTGGTACTTTACAATCCTTTAAAGCCCAGAAACATCACTTTATTTCTTTATAAAAAACTATATCATCAAATATAAATCTTTACCATAGCTGAATATACGTATCTGCTCCAAACCTGGTAAATAATGCAATGCAATGGATCTCAACATGTACAAATTCTATACACCATCACAACATTCTTGCCCAGTCTCTCGTGGCCATTTTTAATCTAACCAAACTGAGTCTACTTTGAACAATGAAAAACCAAGTAAAAAAGGTTATCACCATGTTCGTTCTTTATCACGCTTTTAAAATAATAATAAATGTTGAAATCAAAACAAAAATTTGGTCATATGCACTATCGTGATGAGAAAAGAATAACTGATCACAGATGGAAAATTTACTTGATAAATTTCCAAATTCTCTCAACCCATTTATAAGAATAATGTGGAGATTGTAGAATAGAATTTCACAGCATAACATGTGTTCTATTATGGCTGAAAGAGCTAACATCACTTACTTGATCTCTTTTAAAGCTTGGGAGTTTCCACTCTCCTTCAAATAGTTGTTTGCTACAATTGGAAATAACATTTCATGAACACCAAAATGTCTCCATGAGTAAAATAAAGTAGGAAATTGACGAAAAATACACTATCAAAACAAACTAAGATGAATACACCAAAGAATGTTCCAGATAGAATGATTTCATTTATATTGGACATACATCTTCAATACTTACTTCTGTCAATAAGTTCCATTGCTTTTTCAAAGTCTCTCTGGGCAATACACACATCAAGGTCTTCAGGCAGGTCACACAGCCACTCCTTACCACTCTGTCAAGTAAAGCAAAATGGTTGCATCATATGAATACCATATTATTAGCCAGTGATCTGTCTGGAGCTCTCAAAATAAAATGAGGATACACCCTTCTGGGATTATTCTTGAATGAGAATAGATGGATGGGAATAGCAGAATACACAGTTTCAAAAAGAATGAATGCTCCAAAGAAAAGTTCGTCATTCCTCAAAATTTGTGGACATAAAACACTGATTCTGGCATGAGGGGCAAATGCTAGTTGTGAAACATTTCAATAATTCCATCCTGAGAGAATGCAATCCTGTTCCAATCATTTCACATGGACAATGCTAAGGTTGGAGAGGGTGAGGGGTGGTATGAACAAACTACCTTTTCAATCCCAGGAAATGTCATTTACATCCACATCTAGACCCCACAGGGTTCACACTGAAACTTGAGAATGAAATTCCATGACTTTTCCATGACCTTCTAATATCATTTTCCATAACTTAAAAAAGTGCAAAAAATAATAACAGCCGACAAAAACTTTCCTGAAAACCACACGAGAGCAGCATGCAAGCTTGGAAAAAAGCACTTTTCCCTTGGATTTTTAGCCAGATTGAAGTTTTTATGACAACTACTTTAAACTTCCAAACAATAAGAATCTGTTTGGGCAAAAAATCTGAAATTCCATGACTTTTCTGGTTCTGGAAAAGGTATTTTCCAATTCCATGACTTTCCATAACTGTGGGAACCCTGACCCATACTGTATTTTTGGAACTTTAGGATTTTAGAAAATCAACTCTCAGCAACATCAGATGGTTGAGAATTCTCCTCAAATTGAGGAACACATCTTTTAGAGCTCAACATCTCTACATTTTCTGGAGGAGAACATCACTGGACCCCCTACAGCTTGGAACTGCAGGCCTTGCACATCAATAAACCCCTAACCAAACCCTCTTTGCAAAGGTCAAATTATTCCATGAGGGGTGTAAGTGAATTTCAGAGACCAGGCCCCAAATTTATTTGGGGTCCTTACATTGTACATGTAAGTTGGAAAAGAACATACATGTACACAATTTATTTCATCTTACACTATTGCTAATGATCTGAAGTTAAATGTCCATAATCTTGCAGCACATTTACAACATAATGTGAACGTCATAAGATCTTTTACCTTTGTAAAGATTCTGCTTGCTTTACTTGATGACCTTGATCTTGTATCATCTGTTTCAAGAACAAAATTACACTTGACTTACACACGTAACACTTTACATATAAATACCGATCAATAATTAAAGTATTTTGTGAACAGGACTGTAGCCAGGAATTTCTCTTATGGGGTGTATAACTCAATATGCATATTAATAGGTAAGGATATCCTAATCCACTTAATGTCAAATATGTCATATTTTACAAATGTCAACTGATGTTAAAATATAAACTCTATAAATTACCCAAACTGATGGTATTGTCGTAAATATAAAAAATTCAAGCAATGTCTTCTGGGCTTTCTCATATTTCGTAGTGTGTATCACAGTGATGTTACACCATTGCTAGAGCACCAGAAGTGAAAGCCCAAAGTGGTGCTGAGAATTTTTACTGCTGCTCACTTAATGGTGTGAAGTTAGTTTCAATTCATTTGGTACTATAAAGACCAGAAAACATAGCTTACATGTATTAGTTTTACAGTATGGTTCACTGATTTCAAAGTGTTCTTGTCCATAAATGTAGTTCCAAGTTGCTATATGCCATCTCTTGTCACTTTGGTTTATATATGATTTTCAAAGCCCTGAACTTCGAAAACATTTTGATGGAGAAAAATGGTGACTGTATCGTAAATAACAATAACATACCCTCGTTAAAAGGATTTGAATCATCTTCAATAAAAGGATTATTGGCATCTTTGTCAGTGAGAAAAGGATTCTTGCTATCCTCATGGAAGGGATTTGTGTCTTTTCTATGGAATGGATTATTATTGTCTTCATTGAAAGGATTACTGTCATCAACACTGAAGGGGTTCTTGTCATCCAGCACACCGGGGTGCCCATGCTTGACTTCCTGCTCAAGCTTCAACTTGAAGTTCTTCTTGCATTCCTCAATCTGTTCCAGCCACTCATTCTAACAAACAAAATATGACAAATATATACAATATACTTTATTATTCATCCCTGTGGGGCTTTTCATGAATAATTTACATAGTTAAAACTTGAAATGATTAATAAAACTTGAAATTCATAATTCTACTCTAAACTCTAAAAATGGAAAGTAGTGGTTTAGTAGTTAAGTTGAGTAGTGGTTTTGTAGTTCATTAAGTAGTGGCTCAGTCAGTAAGATGTCTGACTCCCAACCAGAAGGTACCTTATTTTGCCACATCGTCCGTCCATTACATGTAGCTGTTGGTCTAGTCTCTTGACATTCTATCAGAGGACTTAAAAGAGCCCATGCACTTGTCAACAGGAGTAAACTAATGCTGGTGTTGTGGTCTGTTTACTGAGGGCACCACTCAATATCTCAGACAGTATTGTTGTGAACTGCATTCAGCGGTCTGGCTAAGACCCTCAAGTATGAGGTATGATAAATGATAAATATGGTGCAAGCATGTAGAATAGAAAAAAATCATGCAACGTCCTTAGCAACATGTGTTGCAGGCCTTTAATAGTATACACTAATATTATTTCAAAGGTTTTAGTTCAAATTATCCAGAAATTCTATTGCCTTGTTTTTTAGATACATGTAGTGCTCTCAGGCACCTGCCAATCCTTTTGGAAAGTCTTGCCAATTTTTTAACATTACTTTGTATAACTGTCTGGTTCGAAATAAGCAAAACACACACTAACAGTTCAAATGACTGTACCCTCTGTTACAGTTACAGTTTATTAGTGCCAATTCTAGCTAATTAATAAAAGCTAATCCGGGCACGGACAGCAGCCAACTAATAAATACTTCAGTGATTGATTACATTTTAAAAATTAACTAAAGAATGTAAATTAAGAACAGAATTTGCAGTTACAGCTTCACTTGATAGGTCTAGTTCTAATAAAGAAAGAGTGTACATGTATATATGTATTAACATTTGCACATGGAGTCTGACAAACTGTACATGTACCTTAGCTTGTGCACTCTCTGCCTGGTAGATATGTGTTTCAGGAAACAGTAGAATTTTGAATGCATCTTTAACACCTGGCGGTTAAATATTAAACTACCATATGAATAACAATACCAATAACAATTTACCCAAAGAGTATCATGATAAAGCTCTAGTACCATATGAAGAAACTGCCTTTAGCACCCAAGCTCTGAAAATGCCTCCCACTTGTTATTAAAAACATTAATCTGGGCCACTAAGTATTTTTAAGTCCAAGTTAAGGACATTTTTATACAAGATATGCAGTTAAAACCACTTCTCAACTGAACAAGATCAACCAGCACTTGGCTCTCACTCACCATCACCACTCGTTATATTTGCCACAGCAACATTCTCAAGCTCAAATAATGCCTGGAATTTGTATCGGCTTGGCCCCCTTCTACAATACAAAACAAATCACTGTCAATTAACCCCAGTGCTAGAACAAATAATTATATCCACCCTCCCCCACCGAGTACCTGTTAGGAATATAGTTTGCCATGACCATACTGTCATTCAGTACAAAGGCATGCATCTTCATTAATTCACTGACTCTCCACCCCTCTCCTACCCCCGAAAATATGCCCCAAAAATTCCAGACGCAAAAGTTTTACCGAAACCATTCCCCCTCCCGACAATAAGCCTA
>JANVCK010019013.1:0-13394 GCA_026546655.1 Epizoanthus illoricatus | reverse complement strand
ACTGCACTTCAAAAAAATACAAGGAATTGGCGGGCAGTGTCACGTGATCACCTGTCATCACATGTGACATAGACATGCCATAGGTAGTCCCCAGGTTTTTGTCCATGGAGATATGGGATTTCTTAGAGACCCCTCCCCCACCCCCAAAATGATAAAATCTACTTTTCATGCATTTGTTTAGGTGTACCCTGGCCTTAATAAATAAATAAATTATTATTAAATTATTATTATTATTGTGGTTGTTGTTATTATTATTATCATTATTAGTATTATTATTATGTTGCTATTGCTGTTGCTCGGTTTCTGTTTCTGTTGCTGCCGTTGCCGTTACCGCCCGTTATCGTTATTGTTATATGAGTTAAAGGAACCGACCACTGCGAAGATCTGGCATAGTGACGTCACTGGACGAATTAACGGCTAGTTTATTCAGACGTCTCTCCCTCTCGAGAAGAAAAATGTTTCGAAGCCGAGGAGAATGTCGGATGTTCAGAAGGCTGGCTTGCTTCGTGTCACTAAATGTTTTATTGTTAGATTCACCTTATTACCACTCATGGAATCATATTTCAAGCCCTCATCGAACATTTTTAGGTTTATATGAATGAGAAAAAAGGGCCAACACCACGTTAAAAACCTCCCGTGAGCACCAAAAACTCGGTGCACTTATGACAACATTTTTGAGAAAAGTGTGTCTTTATTCCTTCCCCATTGGAATGTTTGGTTACCTCCTAATTTAGCTTTCGCTAGTGACAGGAGGGTGCATTACATATTAATACATATTACATATCGGGCACTGATTCTTTTTCTTCGCTTTTTGAGCAGCTCGTATTTAGTAGACCAGAGTTTAAATTTGAACTTTATACCTATGTCGCACGACAGATGCAAAAGTTCGCGGAACTGTCGCCAGTAATAATGAAGCGTCTTTGTTATCACCGAGTTTCTCTTAAATAATCAATTATTCATTTGATTCTGAAATTTGTAATTCATGTTTTTAAAATTTGCGTAGACCAAGCGTTTGTATGAAAATTCGTTCACAAGTAATCAGATATAACTAACTTCCATTTTTACTCAGTTTTCCGTTTTCTGGTCATCTCTATTTTGTAAGTACAATCCGCATTCAATCATTTCGAATATATATATTGCATTTTAAGATACCATTAACAATTTTTCTAGAATTATTGCAGTAACTAACTGATCGATAAATCAATAGTTCAAGCTTTCCAGCCGACTCTTTCAAGTTATTTTGGTAGTTTTCCATTTATAGCATTTAAAAATTGCTGTTGAAATTAATCAAGCTGAAAATTTGAGATCCGGAAGAAGGTACTTCTTTAAAACACAAAAACTCGGAATATTTCATTTTAGCCCGTCTTTGACCTCGATTCAGCTGCTTTCTTTTGTTTTATTTTCTGGTTAGAGCTATTAAGTAAATATATCTTCTAAACGGAGTTTTCTTTTCGAAAGTTTTATTCGTATCATAATGAACTTAAAAACAGCCTGTCAAACATTCACGTTGTTGTTGTTGCACCCACATAGAACAGACACAAGAAGAACGTAATTGAAGGAAACGTGTTTTGAATATGAAGGGATTAGAAAAAGTTTCCGGATGTGAGTAGCAAATCAGTTAGTGCTGTTCCTCTCTGTGACGTGCCTCAACTTTGGCCAGATTATAAAATGAAGCACTATTGACAGAAGATTTTTGATGCTCGTCTTCCTAATTCAGTATTATTCATTTGTGATTCAAGTTGTTATACGTTTAGAAAGTATATCAGAAGATTTCCCGGTTTTCCCCTCATTTTGAGCCGTTAAGTAGAAACCTTATTACAACTGAGCGATTTTTCGTTGAGAATATTTTCATTTTAATCTGCCAAACAAAAATTCTGATTGGAAGAAACACTTATTTTAGATTAAAAACTTTAATAGAAAATAATTCCTAAAACAATACATCATTTATCTTGCAGAGGCCTTGTTTCTTTATATCTAAAGTGAAGTATAAGCTGTCCCCGGAAGTGTTAGAGCAACTTTCCAACTTTTCAAGCGGGAAACAGTTCGTGAAGTCACACTGAAATCACTTGCTCTTCATCATGCACTCGCGATTTCAGTGATTTCAAACGTACACATGTAAAACTTGGCAATATTTCCTGTCTGAACTAGTTTGGGTGCCCCGTTAATCATGTTGATGAATTTGGCTCAGTGCGTTATCCATACGCTTCTTGACACCTGTAATTATTCCTTTGTGTGTCGCCTGGGAATCCCGGATGCAAATTACACTCGAATACACTCACTGGCTCGTCTCTGAATGGTATTATCAATTTTATTAGTGCCGAGACGTCACTCGGAGTACACTCGTGTAACAGGCGTTCACGTTGGTGAGACGGCGATAACATTAAACTGCATAAATTTGGAATATACAGGTTTTGTGTGGGAACTACAAGACTTACGCGATCCTTTCTGGATCTGATAGAGAACAACTCGACTGTCAGATTTCGTCAGGTTTGCTGCAGTTTGACTAAGACACGACTGTATCTATCAAGAAAGCAGCTACTGTAGGTAGAATTGAGTTATAGGTAAGACACGAAGAGTAAGGGGCGATTTATCAAGTCCACACTATGACAGGTATGTGTGTGTAGCCTTGCAGAAAATTTGGTAATCCGCGCTTTCTTTTGGTCGGTGCTAGTTTGTGAACTTTCACTGCAACTTTTAGTTACTGTTTGAAGTTATTTTTATTTATATCAAAACTCTATTTTGTGGTTTAGTAGACTGTTGTTCGCTCCATTAAACTACCTTGGGTACACGACGTTCTAAGACCTTGGTGTATAAAATAAAATTTAACTCTAAAAAAGCGCAAATTATTACTTTCGCCTGGAGACCTACTATGCCGAAACCTTTGGCTGACTGGCACAGGAAGCATTTTGAAAACGTTGAAGAGGCAATAATTACGACAAAGTTATAATGATAACTATTTTAAAGAAAGATTTAGAATATACCTCGAAATCGCTACGCTCCCATGAGTATTCTGATTATAATAAAATTTATAATTAAATGCAGGACATTCACTGTTTACAGTGTTCGTGTACATAGAAATATAATTATACAATTTGCCAAAGGACATGCAGGTCCGTGTGTCTAGCTTTTTCTAGTTTTGCGTGAAAGTAAATTTGAAAGCAACAAACCCAATTTTAACGTTTGTTTTCTTTCTAATTGTTACATTAACAGATCAAGAGACGAACCAAAACGTTATTTCGGGTTCTGTCAAATGGTTTAATCTCGTCAAAGGCTTCGGATTCATCACAAGAGACGATTCAAGAGAGGATGTATTTGTTCACCAGGTAAGCACAGCATACAAGCCGCACAAGTGCGATAGCTACAGCCTCGTGTTGCGAGAACAGCAAGAACACCCCGCTGAATAACAACAAAAATAGCCAGAAACCCAAACTTTGTTTTTGTCTGTCCCTACATCTATTATTCATGATGTAAGCTTGAGACAGCTGGATTAATGAATGATTCTAAAGCTTCTTATCGAATCAGGGAATGCCGGATTTGTTGTGCTTCATTTTCGAAAAGAGCCAGTGGTTGAAAACATGGGCTGTGATATTGTGACATAGTCCACTAGAAACATAAATTCATATTATCTTTCTGCTAGACATGTCGAATAAAATTAACCAGTTCCATCCTTTCCATCTCATTTGTCCTTCAACTTTCATAAGCTTATTTAAATCATAATGTACATTTTGAAAATGGTAACTTCCTTTTTAACATAGAATACATTTAGTTTTGTTTTTTTTTTCTTTCAACTCTAGATAGACGTAACACACTGTAAACTTTCCCCCATTCAAGGATGTGGTTAGAATCTACGCGGTTAGCCGTTTTGAAACTATAATGATTTGAGAAAGTAACAGAGCTTTTTTCAGAGGTTATTCATCCATTACAATCGTATTAACATTTTACGTCGTGGGCGCTTTTGTTTTGCGAATAAACCATTTTTTGTTTCAATCTTGCGATCTGGGTGGCAGATTTTTAAATTAACAGCAAGCTACGAATCTTGGTGGAAAGTAACTAGTTAAAATATCGCGCATTTGTTGGAAAAATAAATTCCCGTCTCATTTTTGAAGCACTTCCCTACACGAATTGCACATTGCCGCGGTCAGACTGACGCAAATTGTCAAAGGTATTTGTATATTTGTGTTAGTACATTGTGAAACCACGACAAAATGAAAAATTATTTTCACAGACGCGTCAACATTAGTTCTGCCAAAATAATTTGCAAAACGTATGTCGACAGGAAAATGGCCCAACTTGTACCCAGTAGGGCTCTCCCTCCACGTTATTCCTGTCACTAAATATAGTTAAGCATTTTTTTCCCTCATGTGGATTAGACAGTTCTGTAAATATTTAAGTTATATACACGAATTCAGACGAATTCCGAAGTCCCTGAATGGCATTTACGATATCGAAACTGATTCATACGAGAAGTAAGGCTCTGGTAACCGCCAGACGGTGAGCGTTGATGTTTGTGACTGAGTTTCTCATCCATTAGACAGTCACCAAACGAGTCTGACAGACGTTATCGCTGATAAATCAACGGATATAACGACAACATGGTCTTGTGAGGTATTTTCAAGCCACGAACTAAATATTTTTTTTAAAAAATTATCATTAATGTTCGGGCAGAATTTGTAATATTTATTCGAATAATAATGAAAATTGAATTTGTCTGATTATCATTTCAATATATCAATTTTGAAGTAAATTAGAATAATTGATTACGAGTGACATTACAACCGATACGTAGTTTTAAAAACCTTCGTCAAAATGTTTTTGTTGAAATTCCTTGAAATTCCTTGAAATTGTTTAACAAAACACCGTGCTCGAACAAACTAACTTGTTTACACTGCCAACTACAATTTTTGCCTCAAAGTAAATCATGTGCAATATCTCGTTTTTGAATTTCCGAGGGAAAAGGTGGGGGGGAGAGGAAACGAGATCTGGCAAAATTTGATTACGCGTGGGCCGTAAATCAGGCCCACGCACCAACTGCGCCTGCCCAAGTTCCTTTCAACAAACACTTCAATCTAACCTCGTCCTCAGATTTTATTTGGAACCAAACCGAGATCTTGGGACGAGACCAGGTATTTGTTCAAGGAAACTAAGCATGCGCATTTGGTGCGTGGACCTGATTTATGGCCCGCGAGTAATCGAATTTTGCCAGATCTCGTTTCCTCCTTCCGTGCTGCCTCCTCCCCCCCCCCTCCCCGTCCACACACACCTTTTCTCCCTCGGAAATTTCAAAACGAGATCTGGCGACGAGATCAGAAAATAGTAAAGGAAGTGGACGGATTGTTTGTTTTATATTTTAAAATTCGCCGAGTATCAGCCTGTGAAACCAGACGCTTTTCTCGTTCGGGACCAGTCCTTGGTCATCAGCAACCATTG
Source organism: Epizoanthus illoricatus (assembly GCA_026546655.1). Taxonomy (NCBI): domain Eukaryota; kingdom Metazoa; phylum Cnidaria; class Anthozoa; order Zoantharia; family Epizoanthidae; genus Epizoanthus; species Epizoanthus illoricatus. Next base: position 7,967 of record JANVCK010019013.1, on the reverse strand, counting down.
CACCCACATCCCCACAGCATTTGACCTGGACACTATGCCCGTACCTGTTGGAACTGGTTCCGATTAGTCCTGAATGTTGTGTACGTGATACCTAGTTTTACGTTTGAATGCGTAAAGTGATGTCACACGTAGCGAAAACTTTTAACATGAACTTTACACGAGCCAACGCTTAGCGCAGCACAAGGCAGGAACCAAAATTTCCTTAGAAATGGACCAGCGTGCAATGTTACTGTCGGTTCCATTGTCACTGAAACGTTGTTGTTCAGTGTAACGTCACCTTCACAGATGTAGCATTCCATGCACGCAAAGAAACTTTGAACCAAGGCCAGCTGCTTCCTACTTTATACCTCCCCCCGAGTAGATGCACTGTCACAGTTCCGTCAGCGACAGTGATGCTAGATTGGGGTTAATAAATTAGTGACAGCACTGACAGTGGTTGCGCTGTGACAGCCGTGGCAATATCGATAACATCGTGATATGACGGTGGCGTACACACAAGTGAGCCAGAACTGGAGCAGTTACCAGCGCTGTCACACTAGGTAGCACATTGATGTCACGTTACTGTTGCTACCATCACTGTCACGCACCTGTCTATTCCAGGGCTGTCCGCATTACTGAGACTTCAATTGCAGCCCTGGCAGCGCTGTAATAATCTGCACATGCTGTGTTACATAACTGAGACCGCCATCACTGTGCGTGACAGTACTAGTTTGTTAGATCGGATTTCGTTTCACTGTCGAACACTGCACAACATTACATTGTCATTGCATATCAAAGCCCTTTTTATCCAATGAAATTTGCATTGAAGAAGAACATTTAGTTTCAAGTGTTAACCTTTACGAAGACAGCTTATTGCACTGTCATTTGTCAACATATAACCCGTGTCTTATTTCTCAGACCGCTATCCAGTCGAATGGCTACCGCAGTCTGGAGGAGGGGGAGAAAGTGTGCTTCACCATAACAGAGAGCGACAAGGGCAAGGTAGCCGTCTTGGTTACATCACAAGACGGTGGCTCGGTTAAAGGCGCTTCTCGCAAGAGCCGTATTAAGAAGGGAGCTCGAAAGTACACGAACAAGTGTTTTAACTGTAATGAAGCCGGGCACAGAGTGAAATGCTGTCCGTATGAAAAGAAAGAGAGCAAAACATGCCACAATTGTGGTTCGCAAGAACACTTGATTTTAAAATGTCCTAAACTTGATAAAGATGTAAAGAAGATGGTAAGCGAACTGAAGGAAGCGACGGAAGATCAGATACGGAATAGCGCATGCATAGAAGGTGTTGGAGACAAGAATAACAACGGATCGTGACCAAGGCCATACACAACCTTTTACTTCCTTACGTTTTATATTAACTCTTGCACGAAATGATTGCGAATGCGTAAGCAATCTTGTCCCAAAAACCACGGTTTGCTTGGCCTGCGGCGTTGAGTAGAGGGCTCCGAGAGCATCCACACACCAACACCCCAACATCTGCGCATTCAGAAAGTCCGTATGTTGCAGAGCGCTTTGTTCCACGCCGCAGGTCAAAACGAACATCGGCTATGGTGACAGCTGAACAGAGCCCGCGTTCTTTTTGGCCTGTGGTGTGGAACGAAGGGCTCTGGCCAGGCGCCAACCCTGGATCTGCGAGCAACATATGAAGGATTTCAATTGTCTGTGGACCCGCTAATGGCGCTCCGCGCATGCGCTGGCGAGTGGATTATTCCAGAGCCCTGACGCACACAAAACGAGATTGACGTCCGAGATGAAAGATTGAAAACAAGCACCACGAGCTTTGATGCCTTTTCAAGATGGCAGCTCTTATTTTTGCGGTTTTCAGAATATTTTAAGTAAAGTAAGCAACTCATAGCATTTCGTTGCACGTAAAAATTGCCATTAAAAATCATTTTAAGATGCAACCACAGGGAACCTTCATGTTATTGTCATCTTTTGTGAATGTAAACAATTTGCTAAAAATGTTGCTACCTACCTGTTGTTGTTTATTATCCTTCGGTATAATACTATCAGACTGAAACAGCGAAAATGTTCGTTCATTATTAATCGAATAACTCCTCGTACGTGCCAGGCATTATATACTGACAGTGAAACCACGGGTAATCTGGGAACAAATTGAACCCTTATTGAAGTCAAGTGATTAGTGTAGTTAATGACATCATGATTATGTCATCAACCAAGACCAATCTTTTCTCTTTCCTAGAGAAAACGTTTCCATGAAATTATAACCCCCCGACATAGGTATTTTTAAGAATAGGAAAATAAAGTGTCCTTAGCAACCACTTCCTTCTTTTAAGTCGGCCTCACATGCTGCGTCTTTGTCGTACAATTCTCTACGATACGATAGCGCATGCTTTTCTTTTCGCACGATACGATAGCGCATGCTTTTCTCTTCGCACGATACGATAGCGCACGCTGTCGTAGAACATAAACGTGGCTAGGATATCTTAGCGTGTACATGGGGACACTACAATAACATATCGCATGTTTCTGTCGTAGCGTAGCGTACGAAATCGTAAAGTTTTGGACATGTTTAAAAATTTTCAATCGTATCGTAGACTATCATCCAGTATTGTAGAAAATCCTAGCGTGTGAGGCCAATCGCAAAAAATTGTAGGAAATCGTAGACAATTGCAAGGTTTTTCTAGCGAGTATACGCATACGTGGTTATTTTATCGTATAAATTGTACGACAAAATCGTAGCGTGTGAGGGCATTTGTTTAGCGATTTTCTACGCTACAATTTCCTACGATTTTCCACCAAAGAGTACAGTATCGTATCGTAGAGAATTGTACGACAAAAACTTACCGTGTGAGTCCAGCTTTAACATCAGTTCACTGCCCTGTTCACTCTATCTGGACGGAGGGGGGAGGGGAGGGAGGACGTATTAGTTTTTCAACGTAATTAACTCTAGAACGGTTATGAGTCTTGGTTGCCATGCTAACCAAATGTTGGAAGTGTACTGTGGTAAACTGACTGATTTCGCTAAGTTTGTTCTTAGCTATTGTAAGGCGCATTTGAAAACGTTTGTTGAATTTGCGCGGTATAAATAAATTTTGTTATTATTACTGTTATTATTAATTATTATTATTGTCATTGTCGTTATTATTATTATTATGTTGGATCCGTTTGAACGGGCCTTAAGAATTCATTTTTATTTTTTATAATTTTTTTCACAAAGGTACTTGTTTCTTGCAAAAAGGTTACCGTTTGTGTAAGATTACTGTATTACCTGTCGAGGAAAATTCAGTCTGTCAATTATTCTTCTGTTTTCATGGTAACAATACTGCTCAGTTCTTCTAAATATCTCGCCGCTAAGTGTGTTTTGTAGGGATGTTTAAACTTTTCTAGATTTTTACTATTCAGTGAAGTTTTTCCAAATTGTCAGTTAAAGGATAGAGAATTTACAGACTTGCTTGCCATTTGCCATTGCAATTAGTCATGTGTATGCAGTCATGTGATGGACATGCTTTATTTATGTATAGCCACAATATTTGTGTGGATCTGAAAGTAGCTACAAATAGATCAGCCATGTTGAGAACATGGTCTCTTTTCCTGATTGTAAAAGTACAAATTAAAACAACGTTTGGCACTGTCGCTCAAATAATCACATTGTCGACAAAAATCATATAGTGAAAAGGAAACCTTAGGAGGAGACCTGGGTTTTACATCTGTAACCCGTTTCTGTGACATAATCATCACATCGTAGGTAATTGGGAGAAACTAAATCATGTAAATCTTGTGATCTGTATCAAGTGCGAAAAATTTCAAAATCATAAACCAAACCAAAGTTGTTGCTAAGGAAAACAAGATCCCCGTTTTGAGTGAAGGGACAGAGAAAGATTGGTAAGGTTGATGGCGTCATCATGGTCAATATCACTGTGACGTCCCCAAAAAATAAAACTGAAAATAACTTGACTTGCACACGTTATGAATTTCCGTTAATGTTATTGCACATATTTTTTTTTCATACATATTGACCTTATTGTCGTCAAAAAAGTATGAAGCGATATTTTCAAATATTTTCACTGATTATTTGTTATTGAACCAAACTAAATGGCTGTCTTAATATTTTCTTCTATAAACTTGTTAAAAAAACGATTCATACTTTTGTTGGCTTCTCTTTTTATTGAAGAAAAATTTCATTCGTCACTCTCTCTTAATTCATACTGAATTACCACATACGGTCCTGTTTAAAACAATTCCATGAAATTACAAGCCCCGGATTATAAGTACTAATGCATAAAACGGTCTCTAATATTCCTTGGAAACCAGCCTTTCTTTTATTTCCGTGCCCCATCGACCTACCGGGGGGGAGGTGAATCGGTCCACCCCAAGGATATTTCCTATTGCCATTCCAAAACGAAAATGGCTGACTTGTCCTAGAATTTATTGACAAAGAATATGGAACCGTATTCACTCGATTAAACGCCGCGGCGTTTATTAAACTTTTCGTTACTCGTGTGTGGCGTTTATTTGGGGGTGGCGTTTATTTAAAAACCACTATATTTCTAACAAATGACAGCAAGTGAACGTAAGCAGTTAAACAGAAACATGTTTTTAAAAAATGTCTGAAATGTCATTTATTGTACTGTACTCGCTTTTTGATTATATTCCTGGAATAAACGCCACAGGGATCTGGCGTTTAGTAATATTTTTCCTGTCAAATGCGGCGTTTAATCATGTAAAAATGGTATGCCAATTATGGGTCTTCCCCATTGTCACAGCAACAGCATTTTTGATTGGCAGTTTTGCCCAAAACATAACTTTTTGCTGAAAATCGATTTGATTCCCCTTCTTATGGAAATCATTGATCTAACAAAGGTAAGATAATTTCTGTAATTTTCAGGTAAAAGAAAGTCAATTATGGTAACTTTCTGATGTTTTCAAATATCCAAGATGGCCACCAGGGACTCCAAGATGGCAGATCTGTGACATCACATGACATCATCAGCAACATAACTAATTACCAAAACTTACATCAGGGACTAATTAATAAGACTGTCAAGTACGGTCGCTGTATCTTTTATAATAAGAAAATTGGTATATTTGAACCCCAGTAAAGGTAGGGTTAAGAAAGAGTAAGGTGGGGTGAGAAGGCAAAAAAGCCCCCATCAAGCTACGGTTAATTTAACATAAAAAAAATCAATACACTGTCCCCAGAGCAAGATGGGAGCTCTCACCTCCTTAACATCACAAATTATTTTTTTGTCAAATTAAATAGCAAAATGCATCTCTGGGTCCCCAACCCTTTTCTTGCACCCACTGTATCACCGCTAAATGTAATAACAATCCTAAATGTAATAAACACACGTTTACAACTATTTACATGTTTTATGAATGCAACACTTGTTTATTACATTTACAGTGGGTATTACATTCAGGGTTGTTATTACATTTACAGTGGGTATTACATTCAGGGTTGTTATTACATTTAGCAGTGATGCGCTCCCCCCATTCATTCTGAATTGTCTGTATCCACCCCTTGGTTTTTAAAAAATAGATCAGCCATCTTGGCCTTTTATTGCGAGACAAGTACTTTAACAACACATCTGTCAAGGTGTTTTGCTGCCTCTCTTGCTTCAACTGCAGAAAGTAAGTTCCACCATAGGTCGTAACTTTTAAGTTCATTTAAATTAGTTTAAGTATTGCTGCTTCAGTGTGGGATGTCTGCCATACTGGTTTGGATTCGATACATGGGGGTCACTGGAAAATCAAAATATTCATGCTTAATGTCCAATGGCCATTTATTAAAACTTCAACATTTTGATTTTCTGATGGTCCAAAGAGAATGGGAAAACTTATACTTTCATTTGGTGGAAGCTTCAAAGAAAAAGTAATATATAAAGCACTGGTGTTGTACTTAATATATTAGCTGTCAGTTGTGCTCATTTACCTTTTATTTCGCAATGGATTTTGGGGTCATTTTGGCAAAAGTTCTCTGTATGGAAATTTCTCTCCATGAATGAATGCAAAGTGCTAAAACTATACAATATGATTGCATGAATAACTTTATTAATGTACAGTTGTATTGTAATACAATTTGTCCTCAGTGACATATTTGCTTTCAAAATCTCTCCTCTTAATTGATATACACTGTTCTTACTACCTCGTTTATATCAAAATTATGACAGAAACAATCTCAAACTTATATGTAGCAACTCTGAAATTAATGGAGCACAAAGGTCAAAATAATATTTTTGTGCGCTGGATTTTGCATGTTTAAACTTGAAATATATGGCAACAGGAGGAAACGGTTTCCTTGGCTTTGAAATTATGTATTTACACGACGTTCGTTCACACACACTATATTTTAGGCTTGTTGTTTTAACAAAAATACAAGATAATCTGCATGAAAGAAACCGCAGGGGCACGTCTAAAATATCTTAGAATCTGTTACAATGTCTCCAGACCGATGTTCGTAAGAAGCGAATGTTTCTATCATTAAAATCGAAGTATGTAGTAATGTACCTGCACTATCCAAAGTTTTCTTCATATATATTATCACATCGTAGATCGTCGAATTTTAATTCAGCATGCACGATTCGTAAGTTGGAACCATGTATTTGATGTTGATGAAGGCATCCGGTCCTCCACGGCGCTCAAATGCTTCCAGTGTTTCCTGTATCAGGTCTCCAAGGTTCTCTCGCCTTTGCTGGCTGTAGTCAATACCGTCACCCGAATTCAGATTTTTGTTCTTAAAAATGTTTAAGATTGGAAGAATCTGTCGGTAGTACGGAACAAGAGCTTCACCCACAAGGTCTCCAGAAACAACGAGATGCTGTAGGCCTTTGAGAGTGGTGCAGACGACTTTGTGATTTCTCGTATTCAGTGCTTTCTTGATTGGGATGATCAGCTGTGGTATAACGGGAAGAATTTTGTTTCCGCCATGCTCCAACATGTCGTGAACTCCCTGTCTGGAAAAAAACTCATATGGGTGTGTTGTTTCCGACAATCCCTCGAAGAAAAGTGGCAGATAGTGATGGTAATCCAGCTTTTCGATTTCAACTTTCCAAGCGATCTTGTTGCCCTTCGTGTCGTGTTCCAAGGCGATCGGAAAATCACCTCTTTCGTAACATTTCTTGAACTTGGTCTTCTCAGCCGGTCTTTCTTTAAAAGCTCCAGCACTAGGCGGTGCTTCAACCTATCACAACGTAAATAAATATTATAGTTTATAGTATACAGCGATTTACTCGCTCCGTTACTATGTCAAGCAAGAAACAACAACACAGAAAAACAAAATGGCGCATGGTCACAGCTATTATATGTGACAAATCATATTGAATTACTAACTTACCTCTGCGTTTTTAAGTCTTGATTTTGTTGAAAAGGCTGAAGCTGTAGTAGTCTTCTTAGTTGGGGACAGTTTTTCTTTGCATATAGTGCGGCTTTTCACCATCGAACTCATGGCAAAATCTGCTCTTCAACTGTCTTGCTGCTGAAGTGAAGTGAAGTGTCCCTCGTCGCAACCAAACCGCGTTTTGAGTATTTGGGTTGCCGTGGAGACGATGACACAAATATTGATCCCATATTTGGAACAATACTTCTCTACGCGTCATCTGAGCCCCTGGGGACCCATATTGGACGACAATTACGGCCCAAAGCAAAATAACTTGAGCCTGCGATTTTCTGTACGTTTCGAGCAAGATGGCGGCTGCCGGACTTCCTGCAACACTCAAAGCAGTACAAACCTACCTGAAAACCGCCCAAGAGTATGACAAAAGAGATCCAGTGATAGCCTATTACTGTAAGTAACAACGTGGTCTGTTATATCTTCTATTTTTGCTTTGTTTGTTTCAGTATCTGCAGCTGATGTAATGTTCTAAACTTGCCCTTGAGGTCACTGGGCAGATTTAGTGATTATCATTATAGACTTGTTTTTTGCAGAGTGCAGGTAATATATAGAGGTTACTTCATGGAAAATGCGTGCGTACGATTTTTATTCACGAGTTGTGAAGTACCATAAAACGAAC
>JANVCK010018901.1:0-21807 GCA_026546655.1 Epizoanthus illoricatus | reverse complement strand
TAAGAGGAATTGCTGCCTCGTGTATTTATTTTCGGGAAATCTCGACGCCATTTTGTCAATTAGTGTGCACTCATGCAAGCTCGGAATAGTGCAGGATATTCCGAGATAGGGAACCAATCAGATCGCGCGAAAAACACTATTCTGGTTTGGTATATGCTAACACAGGATAGCCACCAACAGTACTATGGTATTAGTGTTGTCACTGCCACATTGTTGATCCACTACACTGACCACGATCCACTATGGCCCACCGTGATCGACGTTGATCCACCATAATGGAGCACAATGGAGCATGATGGAACTCGTAAAGCGATCGGCCATGACCATGATCGACCATGACTGATCATGAGCGACAATGATCGACTATGAATGACCATGATCGGCCATTATCAACCATGATTGACTATGATCGACCATGATCAACTATGAATGATCACGATCGACCATGATCGGCCATGATCAACCATGATCGACTATGATTGACCATGATCGACCATGATTGACCATGATCGACTATGATTGACAATGATCGACCATGATCGACTATGATTGACCATGATTGACCATGATCGACCACAATCGACCATGATCGACTAGATCAACCACGATTGACCATGATTGACCATGATTAACCACGATTGACCATGATTGACCATGGTCCACCAACATCCCTACCATCCCCTATAAAATCCACATTCGTTAGAGAACATTAGTAAGAAATTAAAACGAGATAGTTCACAGTCTACTAGTTTTATCACTGCACTTATGACGGGCGTTTTGATATCTCAACGTATCACTCCAGTCACATATTAACCAATAACACGTTCATACTGGACTCTAAATATGATAATACTAATCGCGTTTAAAAACGTTACAATATTTAAATTGTTCAGACTGGCTCCGAACCTGAATTAGCTACATGTTTTGCTGTCTATATGTCAATCATAAGTGAAATATTCTGTAAACCCGTGAAAATGCAGCAACACGTAACGTTACAAAGTTCTTTATGCCGAACTTCTTTGTTACAACCGTGTTTTGTGTCTGGTTTGAACACGGTAGAAGATGTATACACTTTTCCAGACAAATTAATTCACTTTTTTAATTTTCAACATCTATTTTTCCATCGATTACTTCTTGTTTTTATTGTTTGTGTACCAACCGGATCCATTAATGAGACCTGTAAACCTTCTGTTTCAATAACCGGTATAGCCGGTTAAATTAATGAGACCTGTAAACCTTCAATTTTAGTAACCGGCATGACAGCTATAGGTTACTCCGCCGCTACCGGCAGCAAACCGGCCCAGCCCCCGCCGCGGATGAATCTGGAAGGGGCCCTGGATCCGGCAGACCTGCAGTCTTTTGCCTACCAGATTGCCAATGGAATGGTTAGTTTTGGGATTTTCATCATGTATTTTTAAATGAACTGACATTTTTAATACATTTTTATGTAGTACCATAGGAAACACGTGTTATAAATACCACTGAGGGTTATTGGAGATCTACCATACCAGTTTATATTTTGGGGCGTGGATAGAAGAATTTTATTTACCGGTTTCGTGTTTTGCAGATTTTGTTCAGTTCGTTTCTTTCGAAATTCTTTCCATTCTCGTACCACTATATCAAATTGTTTTTTCCTTTTCTGTAATTCTTCTTAAAGGATAAAAACGGGATAGCAATGTATGATTCAAAATTCCGAGTCGAAGAAAGAGAGTGTTAGCTGGTTTTATAAATTACCGATGTATCATTTCCACAGGCAAATTAGAAAAAGTAAATTTCATTTCAGGGCAAAGTTAGGATTTGGGAGAATGATATAACTAATTATTATTATTATTATAATTTTGATTATTATTGTTCTCATTAATGTTCATCACAGTTCGTTTTATCAATGGTATAACCACTGATTTTGGCTGGAACTGAATTACGTTATCACTTTGTGAAAGAAATAAGCTGAAATATTTATTGACAAACTGTCGACTTTGTTCTTCACAAAGGCCTACCTATCAACCAGAGGAGTTATTCACCGAGACCTAGCTACGAGGAACATCCTGGTGGGGTATGATAAAGTGCTGAAGATTTCCGACTTCGGTTTGTCGCGGGAGGGAGTTTACGTGAAGAAAAGCGTCGGTAAGATACCTTTACGATGGCTCTCCACAGAGGCGATGCGGGACCGGCTCTATTCAACAGCCAGCGACGTGTACGTATCTTGTTCTCACTTATATAGCACCAATACAAATAGTCATAAGCGCTTTACAATAATTCAATAGGATAAAAAATAAATAAAACTTGTGCAAAATTTACCTTGTCATATATAAAACAAAATCAAAAATCTAAAACAATAAGGTACGATTAAAATGCCATATGTCTTAAGTCTAGATTTAAAAGTAGCGACACTACTCCAAAGGTAAGCTATTCCAGAGAAGCGGCGCAGCAACCGTGCACGATCTCGCTCCGTAAGATTGTTGATTGAACCGTTCTTGTTTCAGTAGGAAAGCAGATGCAGAGCGGAGGCTCCTTATAGTGGTGTATAGCATTCTGCCATACTGATCTAGTACACAGGCGCAAGGCCTTCTAGGGGTGTAGCGTTCTATCATATTCATCAAGTACACAGACGCAAGGCCTTCTAGGGGTGTAGCGTTCTATCATATTTATCAAGTACACAGACGCAAGGCCTTCTAGGGGTGTAGCGTTCTATCATATTCATCAAGTACACACGGCATTTAAGAAACATTCTTATATCCTAAATCCACTGAAACGCTTGTGCATGCTTTTGTCAGTTCATCAACTTCACGCATTTCATGCATCGATTATTTTATATTATTTTTGAGCTCAAAGTTGTAATTTATAGCCTTTCCGATTTGTAATTTGCATTAGATAGATTAATATATAGGTACATTGTAGCTGAAAAGCCCAGTCAATGGGAGCTTCAATAAAGATATGTATGTATGTACGTACGTACGTACGTAGGTACGTATGTATGTATGTATGTATGTATGTATGTATGCGTACAACAGACTTTGTGCCACTGATATTTACAAATCTAGGGCTAGCGGTCAGATAAATATGATCTGAACCAATCCAAGGACTGTCCTTTGATACCAAATTTAGTGGTCAGTCGTTGAAACAGGATATTGTGATCAACGGTGTCAAATGCAGCAGAAAGGTCCAGCAGTAGAAGTACAGCACATTGATGTCTATCCAAAGCGCGAAGAATGTCATTTTGAACACGGACAAGGGCAGTTTCACAGCTATGATATCGCTTATATGCAGATTGGTAGGGTTCACTAAAGTTATTAACATCAAGATAGCAATTCAGACGAGCCGCAACTACCCTTTCAGTGACCGTAAATACCATTTTGAGATTGGATACCGGTCTGAAATTGTTTAATATATCATGGTAAGGAAGGCCTCTTTAATGAGGGTAATGCGACAGTTCTTTTCACAATAGGTAGGACATGGCTGGTCAGGCTCTAGTGACAAGTTGACCGTTCTGCAAATGATTGGCAGAAGATCCTCGAGATGATTAACAAACATTTAAGATATAATACTGAAATTTTATGCTTTCCCAAAATTTATTGGTGATCGTTTTGATATGTTAAATGCTTTAAAATTAAGTCTGTGTGTCCGTGCTCGTTTCTGCGCCTGCATCTGCGCTTGTGCTTAATATAATAACAGTTCTTATAACGCATATGCGTACCTCAATGCGTTTACAGTTACGTGTCTGCGTCTACATCTGCGTCTGCGTCTGTGTCTGTGTCTGCGTCTGCGTCTGTGTCTGTGTCCGTGCCTGTGTCCGCGTCGGCGTCTGCGTCTATGTAGGTGCTTGTGTCTGCATTTGTGTCTACGTCTACGTCTGCACCTGCACCTGCATTTGTGTTTGTCTTCTGCGTCTGTCTGCCTGTCTGTCTGTCTTTCTGTCTGTCTGTCTATCTCTCTGTCTGTCTGCCTCTCTCGTTCTTGCACGCGTTCATTTCCCGCTCAGGTGCTTTTGTTTGGTATCAGTCATGTTCCTCATCGCAGCTATTTACACTAGATGGTGCTAATATGTTTTTCACACCACAGATGGGCGTTTGGTATTGTCCTCTGGGAAATCTGTACATTGGGTATGTATACGTTTTAATATTCAGTTGATGTATTTTTTTGTAATTTTACAAGTATGCTGCCTGATTGGTATTTGTATTTGGACCCTTCCTTTTTAACGTTATTTTCAAATAATTACGCTTCAGGTGGATTTCCGTACCCCACCATCTCGGACCGCGATCTTCTCAATTTCTTACTTGATGGCAACAGGATGGACAAACCTCTTAACTGCACAGACGAAATGTATGTATTCAAAAGGAAATTTGTTTGGAGATTGCTGTAGAAATAAAATGTACAATCAACAAATTATTGCCCCCGCATGCAGAGTTTAGCCCAGCGGCCAAAACCAGAAGAGGCATCTTTGCAGTCCCCGCGTAAATATAGTATAGGTCGGTTAGGTACATATTGAATGTGGTTCGTTTGTATATCAGAAAAAATCTCTACTTGCAAGAGCGAGGCGCGCAAAGGAGTGTTGGGTAATTTTGTGCGTAGCGCAAGAGGGTGTTGGGTAACAAAATATTCATATTGTAAGCTCGATGGTACAAATCCTACCAGAACGAAGGTGAAAGCCAACGGAACAAAAGAGTAGTGTGGTTTCAGAGCTGGAGGATTTTCCCATTTTCAAAACGAGCTTCTCCCAGAATCACCCCGTACATATGGCTCAAAAGTGCACGACCCTTAACAATGTAATACCCCATCTTCCTTCTTCTCTTGTCCACTCATTGACACGTCATTTTAGCTTCATATTTCTATATTGACACTTGTCATACATTACCCGTGCTCAGTAACATTTCAATATCCTAAATTGTGCTGTAGATATGGACTCATGTTGGAATGCTGGGCGAGTAGTCCTGAGGAGAGACCCACGTTCCAGGCCCTGAGGGAGCTCCTGTGGAAATTTCAAGAAGACGAGCATGCGTACGTGAACTTTGACCCCAACGTGGAAGTGAATCTGCCGCCTACAACGCAAGGTACTGAATCATTATTATCACTCGGGAACTTCTTTCGTTCATCCGGCAAACTAGCTCCCAGACCCCACGTTCGTTTTGTCTTCCGTCGTGGAACAAAGGATCCTGGGTGCAATGCAGATTTTCGGTCTGCAGTTGCCCAATCCGCATATCACGGACTTCCCTCAATGCGATTTTTCGATGGCGTACTTTAAGTCAATTGTTGTCTAAATGTAAGCAAATGGAGCTATTTTGGGGGCTTGGGGGTTTGATTTCGGAAGTACTTTTGCGTTTAAAGTTTTGAATTTTGGGTTTATTTTTGAGTGGGGCTTTTTATCATTCGAAGGGGTTAATATCAGCAGTTTACGGTATTAGAACTCGACTACTGGTGCGAGAAGTCGAAATAACCACGCGAGCGTGTCACGTTAGACGTATATAACTGTGTATCTGACCTATGCCGACAATACTTTATACGCTTCGGATTACGTATTCCTAGATGAAGAAATTTCAATTTGAAATTTGGTCTAACCCTGGGTTAAATGAAGTTAACCTACTTTCGAACAACTGGACCCAGAAGAGCTTCAACAAGCTCGTCTGACCTGCGGTGTGTCACGATTGGCTCTGGGAGCCTGCGCACTGAGGAATTGGGGCCGCGATACGCACGCAGGGCTTTGTGAAGCGCGCCAACATTTCCTGGAGGGTTCCAGAGCTGGAAGAGTTTTAAGAAATGATTTTTGCAAGATCGGGCGACTCATATAAGTAGGCAATGTGTAATTTTGTTTGAACCTCAAAAGTTGAACACTTGTGCCTTTTTGCAGTAGACCATCTTCGGCGAAGAAAAGCATGTTAATAAACAAGAGCTATGTATTTATATTATTATCTGCTGCGTAGCATTCTCAGTACTTTTTACACGTTTACGAGCTTGCTCTCCGCCATTCCAAAGACCTAGCCGGTACGGGCGTGTTATTGAAGTTAAAAGCGTAATTGCTCAGCGGAGCGAGACAGTGACACTAATCTGGAATGGTAGGGAAAATCGGAACTCGAGCGATAGGATCCTTGTTCAGTGTCTGGATGATTTTGAGCGATGCGGTTATACTGCATCAAGATGGCGGATAGTCCGAGAATGGCATTTTTTTCACCTTTTTGTGTTGACTCCAGATAGTCACAGAAAATACTATCTCCATAACTTGACATGGTCAGAAGGGAAATTGTGCAAAATTACTAGATTCTAATATGTGAAAATAGTCAAAATACTGAGTTGAATCCAGTGCGATTCGAGTTGCACTCGCCGATAAAGAAACCAGCTGAAAATGAACTGAACCGAGAATTTGACATGTGCAGCCTAGTAGTAGCAGGACCAGGCTGACAACAGAACACTGAACACTGAAAGTGAGTTGCTAGAGACTCTTTGAAAGCTTATTGCAAGTAGTTGTGTCTGAATCTGTTGCATTGATTTGAATACAGTCAAGCCACGTGTCGTGTCGCTTACTGATTAGTTGTACATACCACGATTTACGCGCACCACTGCACACGCCATCACTGCAGGTTAAGTTCACCAGTGTAAGCGCACTGTACATCAGCCGATACGTTTGACTATTTCAGTTTCTTGTTGTAAAAAACAAATTTACGATAGGTTTCCGTGGTATGTACTCTTATAGACCACTTTTTCGCCATCTCATGGTCAAAATGTGTTGCGGATTCACAACATTTTGACCATTCGATGACGAAAAACGTTGTCTATAAGAGTACATACCACGGAAAGCTATCATACACTCGTCAAATTTGGAGCAGCCAGGGTACTGGTCAGTACAGCTTTCCTGCGTCTGTCTTTTACAGTTCTTGTTGAGTGATGGACACTTTCGGAGGTATATTATTTGCTACTGTATAAACTTTTAGTAAAACAAACAGACATTTTTGTCTGATAAAGTTTGTAAAAAGAATTTAAATACTTATAGCCCATATTACGTATTACAGAAACTGTGCTTTTTATACTATATTATAAAACAGATTGTGATGTGTATAGCTGAAAATCTATCACTTATTTAATATCTGTATCTTTATAAAGGTTTGCGTTAGTGAATACTGATCTATTTCAAGGGACTTCTATTAACCCTTTAGGTGTTGTAACCGGCCTCACATCCAATACTTAGTATGTAATATTTTTTGTTTTTTCCTGTAATATATGTAGTTTTGTCGGGAAAAAGCCCTTTGAAACCTTTAATTTTACCACTTTTTGATACGAACGTTTACTTTGTCTCTAAATTGTTGGCGCATGGAGGCTATGCAAAATGGGTTTTAAAACTGAACTATAATTTGTATGATTTATTATAAGACACAAACGATCTATGAGCGCAAGATAAACCAGTAAGTGGCGAGAGAGATTGTACCATGTAACGGGGTGTTTCAGTAGAAGCTACAAAGGTCACCAAAACTTACAATAACGTAACGATTCTCATCCTTGATGACGTTTTAGAGGGATGCAATGATGAGTGGACGCTGTTCAGCGATGGCGGTTTTGGTTCTCGGAGTAGCACCGACAGCGCTTTGTTTGACTCACAGCCCAACGACAGTGTGCACAGCTTCAAGATCGCCGTGCCGGACATTTCAGAAAAGGTAACTGTTTTGTTTCTAATATCCACAGCTACACGCTTTGCAATAGTATAGCAAGAAATTCATAAAAAGTTGGTTGAAAATATGTACCTTTCGAAGTATTTCCATATTTTCTGATTTCACTTTTGTTCTTGTCATCAATGTTTTCATGTGTTCGGGAGAAGCACCGGCAAAAAGTGAAAGATGGTACCGCTAACTTTGGGAAGGCCCGATCTAGCCCGGGGCTACCCTCTCTTACTTCTGTAGTCATTAGAGAGTTTCAGCTCCACGTTTGACGTTTCCCGGCACACGGCAATGATAGTTACGTATTCAAAAAACCTGTCTACTTAGACTGCAAAACAATCGCTTTCGTTCGGAAATTCTGATTTTCGAACTTTTAGCGATGAAAGGAACTGTTTTGCAGTCAAAGTCAACGCCAGCAAGATATATTTTGTTCACATTTCCTATCTTGCCGTTTGCCAGGACGTGAAACGTGGAGCATAAAATCTCCTCACTACCCTTACCGGCATTCAATACAATCGGCGATTTTCAACAGGGTGGTGAAGAGGAGGTTACGACCACAAATCGCGCACCAATTTTCTGCCAATTCACGAATCGCGTATCCTCTATGGAGCCTTTTCGAAGTTATTCAGAAGTAATTTTCACAATTGACGACAAAAATTGATTGGTTTCCACGAATCGCTTCCAAATGTTTGGTCTATTCATGAATCAAGCATAACCTCTTCACCAACCTGTTTTAAGGATATTCCTGGATACGGTTGCCGCTTAAGTGTTGGAGATATACAGTGTACAATGTACAAGCACACTGCACGCTAGATATCGATTTAAAGACATAGTATAATGCTTGGGAGCTACCTTTCGTAAACTTAACAATATCTTCATCTGTATACCGTAGGAACAGAACAAAGGTGTCGCAACTGGATTGAAGGACGAACAGAACAGCGACACAGACGGTTTGGCTAGACAACTGGAAAACGCCGGTTTTGCAAGAGACAGCGTCTTAGAGCCAGAGTCCTTTCTATTGCCAGATGGACCAGCTGAGGAAAAGAAGTTAACATGGTTAACTCGTGAAGCACCAATCAGCTCCTCTCCACCGCAGGTTGTAAATGGACTTGGCGAGTCACCTGTATGATCGAGTTTTCACCAAAGCTTTGGCTTCGAAACTCAGTGCACTTTTAATTATCAGCTCTTGCTTATTCGTGATGATGGAAAGGCCAGTTGAAAGCTGATCAAACTGATGTCTTACGCCGCAGTCACTGATTGGTTTCGCGGGCTAAGACTGGATTGCTAGGCCGTTATACAGACCCTCTCCCCGGACCCACCCCCTCCCCCACAAATACTCACTAGCTAGCAATGTCATTCAGGCCTCAAGTATTCCGCCCGAGATCTGGAACTGCTGACTGTCGTCTCAGCAAAGTAGTTAATGGATTGGGAACAATGCAACTGTTATCTCACGCAATACATCATCTTACAACAGCCACCCGTCCGCACTCGATTCTGATTTATGCGAGAGCCTGCATGGGGGAGAACAAGAATGAAGGGAGAGGGGAGGGGAGGGGAGATAAGCTTTGCCGCTTGAATTGCTTTTCAGAATAGCTCAGGAGGTTAAATGACCTCTGACATATGAGTTGCCTTCGGAAGTTTGCGAAGGTTCATTTCATTCAAGGAATGACGTGTACTGCCTAACTAGGGACAAAGGTGGCTAGATGCAAACAATTTGTTGGTTTCAGGTATATTCTTTCATTTTGGTCGTAAACAACCAATAACCTTTAAGATATTGAAAAATCAGAGCCAAGATCTAAAAGCTAACGTATGGAAGTACATTATATTTAATGGATTTAAAGGAGCCAAAACCATTTGCAAAATTGCACATGTACATATTTTAGGTTCCTACTGATGATGTCTGTTCAATTGTAATTGACACAAGTATATTTGACAGTAATACAATAATATTAATATAATGCAATGATATTCGATGATATTTAGTGGTATTTTAAACAACATTCCTGTTTACACCATTACAAGTGCGGATAACTGAGAGCAAGCAGTGTTTTGGTTCCAGGTTTGTCCTCTCATTTCGGTCAAGAAAGCCAACAACTTTGATTAAGGTGGCTCCCACCTGTTTCCATTTTTCGTGTCATTTAATTTAACAACCGTTTACTCATATATCATGACAATTTATTGTCATTTGATATAAGAAGATGTCAGAATAACTCTTCATTTTATCAACAGTTGTACTCATACTGTAATTATTGTTTCCATGGCAACCCTTTGGGCCTCAATGGCACCCTGTTTGAACATTCAAACGGATTTTACCCAAAATGAGTTCAGTGACCCCCATTTTTCCTTATTTTGTTATTAATGGCACATCAAGAAGCTTTTGACAAATTTCAAAGAAAGTCTACAGTTAAGTTTTGCCGCCACCTTAATTTTTTATAAAAATTTAAGGTGGCGCCAAAACTTGAAAGTAGAACGTTTAAAAATGTGTCAAAACGTTTATCTTAATATACCAACAATAAAAATGGGGGTCACCAAACTCATTTTTACGCAAAATACGCACTTAAGGCCCTTTAGGGTTGTCATGGAAAGGATAATTAGAGAAAGAGTGTAATTACTGGTACGCTGAGGAGTTATTCTAACATCAAATAATATCAACTGATAGCAAACTGCCATCATATTTGATAATGGCCGCTCTGAAATTTGATAGTGTAGAAACCGGAAAACAGAGGCAAGCCACCTTAATTTAAGGACAAATTTGTTACTGTTGAAGAAATAATATTATGGACATACATGGGCGACAAAGGATTTGATTGATACTTCAAATCTGTCTGTTCCTCCATTAGTATTTACATATCTAATTTCTTGGTTGTAAATTTTATGGAAAAAGCCAGCTTTTCTGGACATACCCAGATACGGATTTTGTCCAAAAAACTAAGAATTGAGAACATACATCGGACTATAGAATTCGAGGTACCTATTCACCCTTAATCATTGTTGATCCAATAACTTTACAAACCTAATAAAATATATTTACCTAAAGCCAACTAATTTTAGCGATGCTTAAATTTAGCGATTTTAGAAATTTCGTATTTAGCGAGCAGCTTAATTTAGCGTTGTTTTTGAATTTTTAGGGAACCGCAAAACAAGTGATTTGGTTCTTAACAAAAATAGTTGGAAAATCGTAAAGAATGTGCAAGGAAAAAAACAAGTCGCCGTTTTACAATTTTGCTTATTTTTGCAACAATATCTTTAATAGTTTCACAATTTTGAGAACACTCTTCTCTTGTTCGATTATAGTTCAGTAACTAAACTGTTCTGTGTGCTTATATTTGGACGGTTGTTTGACAAAACATCTGTGTTCTACACAAGACTTGACCTGCATTTCTATGTCAACATTAGCAACCAAAAGTCACCTCAAGATTTTCAAAACAGCAGGATTTATCAAAATCTGCTCAATAAGTTTTCTTTAAACTTCGCAAAATTGTTAATCACAAGTAGAAGAAAGATGTTTTGTAATGTGAGAGATGTCTGACAAACAATATCTAAGGAAACTGTGTTAAAGGGAAATTTAGGGTGGCGACACCCAACATTTTCCCCCTCTGTTAGATTTATCTGATAAAACTCTTTAATAATCGTTCAAGTCAGCAGTAACATTTTATACAAAATGTAAACAAAAGGTTAATGAACAGTTTGGGACAAAAAAACCCGTGTGAAATTCAATTTCACTTTTCTTATTTAATACAAGAGAGCAGCTGGCAGCAAAACTACAAGAAATAGAAGCGAAGTTTTAATGTTTTTATGTTATAGAAAAATAATTTAAGTAGCCCTTTCCAAAAGTTAATTAAATGGAACTCGTGCCCTTCTATAAAGACGACCTCTATTTTGCAAATCTTTCGAAAATCTCACTGTAGCATGCCGGCAGTGGTTTACAGTTATGTCTTTATTGCGGGTATTCCGTGATGTTGAACCGTATCTCCATCGTCTCTTTTTTAATTATAAATATTCATTGCTTTTCACTGGTTGTGACTAAGAAATACATGCTGAAATTATTATTGCAACTACATGCATATATGTAAAATTAACATGTTAGTTCAACTCTAAAACACTTCTGTTTGTCAAAGTATCTAAAAAATTTATTCAGCTGAAATAACGATGTTAGAGATTTAAAACACGAGAAATCTTTGCGGGAACTGTTGACTGTTACAGTGTTTACCAGTGTTTACAAATATGTTAGTAGTATTCTGAAAGACAACATGGAAAGCTCAAGGTCTTGTAGACGAACATCAACGTGAGCAAAGAATCATCTTATTATTCCTTCACCCTTAAAATTCTTGTTCCTACTATTCAAACTCCTCGATTTATATAGTTGAAAACGATTTCGTTTATTTCTTCTAAAAAGTATCCGGCAGAAACTACATAGTGAAACTGTGAAGATTCCTGCTTCAAAAAAAATTAGGTCTAGATTTTGAGAAAATCAGATTTGTTTATAGTAGAGAGGACTCCAATACCTTGTCATCTTTCTTCTGAAAGATCTCAGTTAACGATGCAAATCATTATTGCAGGTAAAAATACTTGATCTCGTATTTCAATTACAAAATAAATTTGGAGAAGCACTTATAAAGCTCTGTTGAATGGCAGAAAAAAACACCAAGTTTCATATAATAATAGTTTAAAAATGCTCTTATAAATTAAAAAAATAAATAAAACAATAATTACTCTCTAGAATCCAATCAGAAACGAAGTGATAATTTCAGGCATGTTTTACTTGATAAATTATACAGCCAAACTTTACAAGCCTCCAGCCTTTTGTTATGGTCTGACATCTGTTTCCTGGATCGTAACTGTTCGTGATAACCGTAATCGTTTTGAAGATAATGAAAGCAGGATTTGGGTCTTATTCTTCGTGCAATATGACAAAAATTAAAGGTTACCTTGGTTGTAAATTTCTTCTCCAAAATGTAAACCTATATGAACATTAAAACTAATAACGCCACGAATCTTTATAATCCTTTTCATCGATATCAGTTCAGTGTCAGTTTGTAGGAAACATCATATTTGATTCTTTAAAGTAAGCATCGAGTAATGCAGAATTTGAATTTTAAAATTATGAGAAAACAGACTTTTTTCAAATTGAAAATTAAGGCTAAGGAAAGGGACAATATAACAATATGGAATAAAATCAAAATCTAAAACCCTAACAAATTAAAAAATTAAAAATTAAAAAACTATGAAGCAATAATTAAAAAATTAAAACTTTATAGTACAGATAAAACTGAACCGTCTTTTAAAACTATTAGCTCAGTTTTTTTAAAGTCTTTTAGTAGAGAGTTTCATACCACAAAGTCCCGGTTATAAGCCCACCAGTTTATTAACGTTCGCAGATGCATATGCTGTGCCCTCCACAAGTATTTTGTGCTTGTTTTACCCGTTGTTTTTGGGATGGCCCCCGAACATTTCGCACTTGGCAGGTTTCTTTATTGACTATTGTTTGTGAATTTTAATCGTGCTTGTTCTACAAAATCCGTTACGAATTTGTATAAGCCAAGGGCTTATAACTAGGATATTACGGTATTAGTTCGTATTTTGGCACCAGCCGACCGAGAGGAGATTTGGTCTTGGTTTGATCTTATCTGTCGTGTTTGGACCGTCGAATGATTTATCATTGATGAACTCTAGAGCCTAGTCCTGAAGGCATCGGTGTATCTGATCAAACATCAGTGTACTTGATGAAAGTGCCATGAAATATAGCATATTTGCTTTGTTGTAGGATTAAAAAACATACATACATACATGAATATGAAAGTTTTTACTTTATAAATTAATGACGTTGATTGGCTTTCTCATGATAAAATCGGAAGATGAGAATATTTTCAACATAAAATTGCTATTTTAATAGTAGTGAGAAATACTAAAATGTAATTTGTGAGTTTAAATAGGGCTAAAATATTAATGCTTTCAAGTAACTGATAACACTGGGCCTAGTTTAAGTACACTCTCTCCACAATAAATTCAATATTTCAATTTTGTGCGGTGAGGGCGCGATGAAGAAATTGTCATCGTATTGCTCCGACACCACGCTAAATCAGTAAATGCACTGGTTTCGATGCAGGTCTTAGTTTAATATTGATGTATTTCAGTCAAATATTTATAAGCTTATGATAAACACATGAGTAATGGAGAGTTATTCCAGCAAGCATATTCATTAAGTTTTTTATTGCGGCAAAATATCGTTTATTGCCAAGGTAATGAAATATGGTACAGTATTGAGTATTGTAAGAAATGTTCTTTGTTATCATTATTATTATTATTATTATAATACAGTTTTGATTTTAACGACACTGACAGCAATCGTGACAAGTGTAGATGAAATAACTAAGAAAAGACTAGCACATGTTTATTGATTTCGGCCACGGATGTCATAATTTTGTGGAAAGTCGGTTCGGTCATAAACAAAAGAAAAGACAACCAAGTCCAAGCAAAATTCGAGCACTAATAATAAGTGTGAAATTCAATTTCACTTTTCTTATTTAATACAAGAGAGCAGCTGTCAGCAAAACTACAAGAAATAGAAGCGAAGTTTTACCTTTTTTATTTTATAGAAAAATAATTTAAGTAGCCCTTTCCAAAAGTTAATTAAATGGAAACCGTGCCCTTCTATAAAGACGACTTCTGTTTTGCAAATCTTTCGAAAATCTCAGTAGCATGCCGGCAGTGGTTTACAGTTATGCCTTTATTGGGGGTATTCCGTGATGTTGAACTGTATCTCCATCGTCTCTTTTTTAATTATTAATATTCATTGCTTTATACGGAACGAAAACACTGGAAAGTTCTTGCAATATAGATACGTACTTATAGATCATAACAGCCAGCCCCACGACTTAAACATATTTGCGGGAATTAAGAAACACGAACTATAATATTCCGTAGATTAGATAGGCACAGCGAATCAACTTCAAATGAAAACGCTTCTCAGTCTTAAGTATAAAGCAAAATAGTGTGGGATAAAGCTTTTACTGCAAAAAAGGTAAACGTAATAGTTAGGCCTAAGATTTTAGCAGAACCCGTGTTTTGCTTACGGAATATCGGGGAATTTAATATCGAATATCTCCGCCTCGGCGTCTGCTTGCCGATCGCTACAATAATACTCGTGTATATTAAAAAAAAAACTGCCACCAGTACAATTATGAATTAGTCAGTCAAAACATTGTTCAGAAGTAAACCCACAATTAGAGTTCAAAGCCGGAGAAATTTCCACAAGCCGCGCCCATATAAATATAACTTTTGAGCAAATTGCCTACAAATTGAAAGCAGAACATGCGCATATGCATGCAGTGCTGTTTCCTAGTGACAGGTAGTCCGTTTGGTTCGTTAATTAGTATTCTATTTTGCTACTGTTGTTGTCGTAGTTTGTTAATTTTGATAATGATTGACGGCCATTCGTCATTTCAAGGGTAATTCAAGCACCTGCCAAAAAGGACCAATGATTAATGCTTGCTGGCATGCATGCACTCGGACTGAAATCTATAACTTGTTGAATTCAGTCCACTCGTAAAACTTATAACACGACTCGACATCTACCATGAACATGTCAAACAGCCACCTTTTTTGGAGTTTTTTTCAATTGGCTGCGGTTGTACTTGGCTGCATATGTCGTACTCGTAGTACTGCCGAAGGTGAGTGGTTGTTGACAAATTCTAGTACACCGCCATTCAGTTCAGTGTTGTTACTACTGTGTCGAACTAGTGGGGTAGTGCTGTTATTTCTTTAAAGATAGAAGCTTGGAAAAATTTGATTTGATCCTTCATAGTCCTGAAAACTGAATGACGCACAGAGAAAGCAGAGGAAACGAGGAAATATCATTGCTAGAAACAATTTGTGTCAAATATAATTATTCTTTTACCATGCAGCAAGGTGATTTCTTGAGATATACGGCAAGAAGGTTTCTCGAAACATATTTCAGTCCGGGACTTCAATCCTGTGTTATCTTAACGCGTGGTGTATCTTAACGCACTGTGAATGGTAAAGAAATGTAATTCTATGTACTGTAAATATACTGAATACTGAATGTTCTTCAATAATTGCTGATTGAAATATATCTTCAAACTCACTTTACCCGTTTTATCTTGGCAGAATATCTGAAAACTAATAAGACGTAGGCAAGTTTATCGTAGCTTCATGCTGTGCATGTAAAATAGAGCGAGTCCAAACACCATCTCTATTTTTGCATTTAGATCGAAATGATAGCATAAACTATCTTCACAGTGAATTCAATTTTTGAGAAAGTTTTTTTAAAAAGTTGCATTTATTAAACGTGACTTAAATTTGTCAATCGCATTTTCATTCTTCTGCGCACGTGATATCAACAAAGCCCATCCAAAGATCTGCGCTGACAGTAACTGAGTCGAAAACCTGAGATGCTGAAACCAAGAAATGGTTTATATTGAAAATCCTTGTAAAATTCTATTAAAATCAAACAACAGATACAATGAACGCGGCTTCCTTTCGTATGTTGAATGGGATTTACACGTCCAAAGGGTAAGAATAGGATTAGTGAAGATTAAAAACATATATACGTCACTTTCAATATAGCCTCTCTATAATAACGCACGATTTGATAGCTGAGAATTGAGAGAACTCTCCTCTGCTCGGACGTTTCACCACAAGGATATTGTCTCGCGTGGCAGCGCCAGAGGATCTAGATTACAAATAGGAGATTGACAAACAAATAGGACTTCTTTACGTGTTGACATTTCACTCAGTGACAAAAGCTTCGAGTGCTGAAAGTGTACACAGGAGCCGTGCACTTTCTCTGTTTTGACTTCCAGCGGATTTTCTTAAAATAACAACAAAAAAACATAAATATTATTTCCTGAATTTTGAATGAAATGTCCAATTTAAACATCAAGGAGAATCTGGGCAAATACAATATATTAAAAACAGATTTTTAGATCTGATTGTTTTTCAACCCAGACTAAACTCGAGTTTGAATCAACATTAGATAATATGCAGCTTTTATCATTTCCTCTTTTACTGTTTCGGCCGCACTACTAAAAAGATAAACAAATATAATCCAGAAAGCGAAGTAAACGTCTTTGTTTTTTTAAAAGAAAATGGAAAACTTGTATATATTAGTCGTACACTTTAATATCGGTTACGAACCGGCTAATAGAATTTTTGAAATGAAAATGTGTTTTATATGGCCAGTCCCGCATCGTGCTTGCCTTGATTGGGGAATCCGTATTCAACATAGGTACAATCTCGCACTTGGAACAGTGATATATCTTCTTTGCGGTATGACAAAGCCTAGGTTGAATAAACATAAGGACATCATATGAAAAGTGCCTTTTCTCTCTTATCAGGCTAGTTGTAAACGCACATTATGACTGAAAAACTTTTCAACTTCTTTATCACGGTTGACAATAAATAAAATGTTATAGTGTTTTTCTAACACAACCAGGACATCGAAAACGTTTGAAGATTGATTTTGCCGACGAACAAATATTGTTCATTACTAAAAGTGTGAAATTTTTAGGAAGCAAGTAATTCGAAACTACAAGAATTGAATCCTAAAATATTTCGCGACCCACCGTTTGACATTTAAAGATCATCTGGAAGTAGGGACCATTTTTCTGCAAATTTTCTGGTAGCATTATTCTTAATTCTTAATTCTTAAATAGAACATTCGATCAAAAGCAACAATCTAAATATTAACCATTTTTTCCCTTTTGTTATGAGAACGTCTATAATTTTGGAGTTGAGGCTGGACCGAGACTGAACGTTCTTATTTTTTTTTTTGGCAATTTCAGCCTGTAAACGTTCTTAACACATTCTCATTTTTACAGTTCTAAAGCAAGCTGTATTGAATTACATCAGACGAAATCCCGTAAAACAGATCTATTCGACCAACATCAAACATGTCAACAATACTTTCGCCTCTAATAATGTGGTTTTGAAGTTGAGTTTTAGGATACACTTTTTAGTTGTTCTGTTGGGAACAGAAAAAGAATATAATAACTAGAAAGTAGTGCCTAGTATTTTGAAGAACTTAAATTATTGGACATGCATCTCTCTTTTCTGAAACAAAAAGTCAAGTGAAAAAAATGCTCTCCAACCTATAGGGTATGTTCTTGGCATGTTCTTAAATTTTGGTCTTTCTGAGCCTCAACGTTCTTATAGAAAAGGTTCTGATATAAAAAAAATGTAGTTACCGGCTAAAAAAATCAACCAATTAAGAACAACGTTGCGGTAGTTTATTCCAGAACGACTTCACAACTGCTGAGAAATGTGTCAGAATAGAATTATATCTATTCAGGATTATCGTTTCACTTTGTAATGAGTTAGACTGAAAGCGGTACTTTTACATTATGTCAGTAAAATCATTTTTCTGTTTATTTATTACGTCTTTTAGTTTACTCACATTACATTTTATTTTAAAAGTATATTCACCTGTAGTAGATATGGGTAGCATGCATAATTAGTAAGTTTTAAAGGAGATGGCTATTTCGCAACTCTTATCTCGTTTTGAACGCTTTTAAACAACGAAGTTCTGAATACGATAATAATAGTTTGCTATATATTGCTAAGCCGAGTTCATCTTTCACTTTGCCTGTGATGATGAAACAGCCTCAAAAAGCCTGACTTCTCAAACGACTGTCCATGTTATTACTCTTGGCAAAGGTGGTCGGAAGATAACTACCAGGATAAACTTGTATATTCCCCTGCCAGTCGCTGTCTGACGTGTTCGCGGTATAACTATATGTAGCGATATATCTGCCGTCTGTTCCACGTTTGTCTCTGGACTATACTGTCTCAACTACTTTGAACGAAAGTTGAGATTTTTGGTCCATTCGAACAGAGCTCGGCGCCAGATAAATAGATCTATAAAGATCTGAAATAAAGTTAATATCAGAGTTCAAGCAAACTTAAAGCTGCCTTTATGTAACTGGAAAGATACTCAAACCAAAAAAAGAAGCCAAGCCAAAATTCAAGTCGGCATCATATGATCTGCGTATAGTTGGAGAAAAACATTGCAAGAATTAAGAAGGTTTGTTGGCCTCATTCACTGCGCGGTGTTTTGTGTGCCTCACTCAGTGGATGTGCAAATTTGAAAATATGCTCAGAATGTGTAGACGACACTGAACTGAACAAATGCTCCAACAGTACCATGTGCGTCCATCAGTCCATTGCTGACCTCGGTACTACTTCTCCGCCCGATTCTATTATATAATACAAGATGCTGCCAGCACTCATACTCGGGCGTACCAAGGGTCATCAGATCCACAAGTTACATTATACAGAACGATAGAAAATCACCTTACATCAAGACTTCGTTAGCGTGGCGCTGGTATATGACATTTTCCTTGAGTGCTGATTTTTTTGCTTTTTACTCATAACCAAAGTTTTTCATCTGCAATATAACCATAATTAATTTTACATTAAAGTCAAACGGTCATTTTTATGCCACAGTAGTAACTGATTTTCAAACGTGAGTAAGTTTTGCGGAGCTTACTCGATTACATGACGAATTTCAGCTCAGAGCTGAGTTTAGGCTCGGGCTGCAAAGCTCACACCGGGCTGGAAATTTGAGCCCAGCAATGAAACTTTCTTCATGTAATGATCGCAAACTCAGTTTTACGAGGATTTGTTAAAGAAGCCAGGCTGAAATCTAAGCCCCCTCAACCGGGCTGAAATTCGCCATGTATTCAGGCCCTTAGAAATGTTACTACTGGCGCATGTAATACATTTTGAACATTTTAGAACAATTTTCGAAGCTAGATTTTCGCAGCTACAGATTTCAAGCAGTTTGTTAATTTGACAAAAAAAAAAATAGCATTTAACGTCAGTTTTAATAAGCGGGTAACATAGTGAATTAGCAACTACTTTTTGATCAATACTGCATAATGTGGATGAGATCAGTTTTTAAACTTTTAATCTTAAAAGTGTAAAATAACACTTCCTTCACAAGTAGCTGGTCTATTATGAGGGCAATAATAACCGGATGAACATCATGTTTAATCATGTTTACAAGCGTTTTGGGCAAATCTGAAGCAAACCATTCGACAACCATCACAGTAGAGATAACGAGCAGACGAAGGCTGCTGACAGGTGAAACACTACGCATAGAGGTTTAAATGAAATCATTTTTAAAAGCCATTCACAGTAGTAAAAACTGCGTGGTCATTTAATTAATGTAATCCAGCGATAACTTCTTAAAATTATCCTTGACAATTTCCCTTGTTGGTTTGTGTATGTCGCCCGTATGTATAAACAAATATGTTTCGATATTTAGTTTTTACAACTCACCAGGCACGGCAACTTTGTAAGGCGAACGTTTGTTAACATATGAAAATAGCTGTCAAGGAAACTCGGTTACACACTATAAGCTTAGCGATTTCTTCTGTTTTTTCTTGATTCATGTAGTTGCAAAATCTAAATTACGCATTTAGAGATAAATATTCTTTAGTTTCATCCATAGTGCCTTTTAAAAAGCTAATAACTTTCTTGATCTTCAAGGAATCTCGAAAGTCGTATTTCAAACCTTCCCACTAGCTGCCACTTGAACCATTATAGTTGCTTTGATTTTTAGGTTTCTAGCTTAATTGTTTCATTCAGAGAGCGGTGCATTTTAATTACTTCGGGTTACGCTAAATATGGCCGCCCACAAATGGCACATTTACTTTGTGTTAAAACCAGATATATATTGACAGGACACAATATTAAAAGTAGTTGGACAATATCGCAGAAATTAACGTATATATAATAGCTGTTGTGCAATGTATGCAAATCTGAAGGGATTTTTTCCAGTATACACACAAGAAAAAAACTAGAAATGTTACTTTAGTGATTGGTCATTATTTATGACCGAGAATGGGGCCGAAAAAAAAATTTACCCAACCTAAGTACGTTTTTTTGGTTACTCAACTATTCTCTCTTGGATCATAAAATGGTATAAATAATTACCTGTCCCTAACTAGATTTCAAAAGAAAAAGAAAGACATTTAGTTTAAATATTAAAGTTAATGAAATTCGAGGACAGCTTTCTTAATGTGGATAAGCTTGGAAAATTCCAGCCATTCAAGTTGGCGTATCTTGTGGTCATAATTCTCTGTTCGACAATTGTAAATTGTACTTTAATGGTGGTTTTAAATTTTAAAATCCCTGCAAATTAGTATTTACTGAAAAAAAATTCAAAATATGATTTAGGAAATACCAAAAGAGTAAGTAACAGCTTCATGAGAATCTACTTATAAGACTACAGGATCTTTCTTTTGAATGAATTTGTGTTTTGCCCAAATGCTAGTGAGAGTTTATGACATCGATTTCACTCAGTCTTAAAAGTCTCTCAGCAAGAGTGCTCTCTTGGCAGCATCCAGTGGGGAGGGGTGGGGTGGACTATATACAATAAAGCCAACCATAACTCAGTATAGTTTGTTGTTGATAACAACCAGCAGGGTTCGTGGAATCGAGAGGACTAAAAGTCTTATGAAAAACGAGACTTTTTAAAAGAGTTTCAAAATTAAAGAATTAAAGAAAAGCAGTAGGGGATTTCCGCGACACGCAATTCAGTATTTTATTTTTCGTAATTAGTGAATGTAAGAATTTATTTTTCGTGAACTGTATAGAACACGAGTTTATTGCATGTGCTACTTGATAAACACTTACTGTCCAATACTGGTGATTATTGTATGTTTTAACTTAAGAATAGAGGATGTTAGTTCGTATTTCCAGTGCCTCCTTCTGCCAAAACTAAATGAATCGAACGACTTCTGATATATATGCCAGCAAGGACCAGTTCTTTTGTAGACGAGGATCAGCAATAGGTCGTTTAAAGTGAGAAACCATTGAAGATTTGTATTGAGTTTCGTAGCCACTGACAAGATTCATTGTACCAAACCAAAATCAATTGGTAGAATAGTCAACGATTGTTTTAAGCCGGCGCAACATCAAGTCGTCAACAAATTTGTTTTTTTCAAAAGAACCTTTTTTTATAAGAACGTTACATGTATAAGGCTGAAAAAAGACCAAGAGAACATGCTAAGAACATACCTAGAACCTAAGGCTGAAGATAGATGGAGCCAACCTTTATTTTACACCCCGTAAAAAGTGGAAATAATTTGTTGCTGAACTGTAAAATAATGACTAATGTTCGTGCACTGACATCGCCTTTTGGCTA
>JANVCK010018679.1:0-13406 GCA_026546655.1 Epizoanthus illoricatus | reverse complement strand
CCCCCCCCCCGGAGGACGGCGTTCGCTACAATCTTTTTTTTGTACAATCGTTGGCTGTAATTTTTTTCGCTTTTCCATCTCTTTCTCTCTCTCTCTTTCTCTCTCTTTTTTTTTGTAACTTTGTGTCATGCGAATTATTTTTTGGTCTTTTCGACTCGTGCATTCGTATTACTTTCTAAGAATTACTGATCAAAAACATTTATACCCGCGGGAAAAAAACGAATCCTTCCAAATCACAAAGTTTAAATCCCTCGCAATCCCCAAATTTTGCAGCACGGAATTTGCTATGTTTGGAGATGAAAGGGTTAAGTTAACTTGTATTTCCTCCTTTCATTTTGAAAGAGGATAACTTTCAAGTCACGCACCTTACAGGTCCGTTCACTGCGACAACAGGCGATATTTTTACAGGAATGTAGTTATCTGTGATATCTTCGTTTTTAACTACGGGCCTTGATACAGATTGCGGTTTATCCTTCTTGGTTTCCAGCTCAATCACTGCGGGAGGTCCAGCGCCCATAGCATTGAGGGCAATAACCTGAATAACATACTTCATGGCCGGTTTAAGTCCACTTAAGGTATACGTGTGCTGTAACTGGGCGGAGGCAGTAACCTCGAATTCGTGCTCGTGAGTGTCAGTTTTTCTTCTCCCGTTTGTTACGTAAGACTTTGTGCCTCGAATCTTTATCTGCAATAACAATGGGAGATATTAGGAACAATCTACAACTTCGCAGACTGTCCTTTTGTCCAAGAGCTGTTACCCAAAAGAGCGCTCTTCATCCAGATGTACTAAGTCACTCTTCAAATCCAGTTCACTTTAGAAACCATACATCTAAAATAACTCATTGCACAGTTTTCTAACTTTATACTCTTATTATCATATCGTTATTAGTAACTATTGTTACTTTGTTTCATGACCACACCCAGTAAATAATCCTCTCATGAGGAGTTACTGTATGGGAAAATAAACACAAGGCCGGGAAAAGAAATCATGTCAAAACCAAATTTTGGTTTAGAGCATTTCAGTAGAATACAATATTTTAGCTCTATTGCAGAGTCACAGTCATACAATGATAAGTAGCAGTAGTCTATTCATAATACAATAGACTCGAAATATCATATTCTACTAAAATGGTCTTGGTCTTCCTAATGTACTCCAAACCCAGTCTCAGCTGGTTCTGGATTCAACAATGGGAGAGTTTTGTTTATTTCTGTTTTAGAACACGGGTCACTTAACCTCTACCAGAGTTCGTACTGATTTGAAACGAGAAAATTCCAGGAGTTTTCTAAGGTAAAAAAGAGTTTCTTTCAGGACCTTGTCCTCTATATTTTACGGGCTAGAAGTATAAATTTCTACATTTATAAACCTTATCAACTACACAACGTAATTTTCGATACAACTACTTCCAAAACGCAAGTAATACTTTGTACAAGCTCCGAACTGTTTAATTCAAAATTTTTCTTTACAAAATTCCAAGTAGATGCAAAAACCGGTTTTCCGGCAGGCGTGTCCAGGAATTCTAGAAGTAGTGCAGCCACTGCAATATTTTCAATAGAAATGGCTAAGTGTACAACTCACCGTATATTTCTCAATGCCTGCGTCAATCTCGGGTGCCAGCCACTTCATAACTACCGACGTGCTGGTAAGTTTGTCTGGCTGCAGATAACGGGAGATTCCAGGCACTACAAAAGATAAATAGACTTTTTGATCAGAAATCGAACTCACAATAACTGTTTTAACTTTTCAAAGTTTTCTTGATTCAAGTTCTTTTTCTCAACACCAACAAATTCGCCTTTTCTTTCACAATGGCCAACTGCCGCCAACTTAAAATTGAAACTACAGGATTATTAATGGACATTTTGAGAAAAAAAATACTCAAACACAAAAAGTAGTTGAGAAACTCAACACTTTCAGAATAATATTTTTGTTCTTATCCACACTAGTTGCATGGGAATTGTACTACCATAATGCAATGCATACTCCTGTTTCTATTATCACTACACTTGGGATAACAAGATTCAGCAATACAGCTAGACTTTGAATAGAAAATTAAGACTAGGAGCGTTAGCAAGAACGGTAGCTTAAAAAGTATGAATGACAGAAATATGACTTCGAGAAGGTGAGAACGAAAAGTCATATCAGTTAAGCTAGGATTATGTCGCTACAGAGATAATTATTGGTAAAAGACACTGTTAGTAACGTTTTTACAATAGGTTGCTTCATCTTGAAAATGGGGCAAACTGGCGGAAAAAATACAGCAAATGAATGATAAATTTGTTAAATGATATATTGTATATTTAATAGGCAGTTCAAATAGTGGTTCCTTGCTTTGAAATTAGTATTACGAACAGTTATCAAAATAGAAACTAATCCCCAGTAACCTCAAATTCCAAAATGCATAAAACCTTTGATAAGCTAGTGAGATTAGAAATGCTAGCTCACTGGGCATCCTTCTAGTCATATTTAAACATTCGCCTATTATCACTTAAGATAAACGTTTGCTCTCCAACAAAATCAAAAGAAATGTTCGCAAGCAAAATTAATCACATCTTCAAATGAGTTTCTGTAATTCCTGGAAAGTTTGCCCCGTTAGCCAAGATTGCGATCTGCAAAACAAACTATTTCACTACACGCATCCCTCCCAGTTTGGCTAGTAGCTGGCATGGTTTGTTGTAGTAGTTCCTGTGGTTGGTGGTTATCGTGGTTAATAGCCAGTGTAGTTAATTGTTCCTATGGTTAGTGGTTAGCGTGGTTCACAGCTACCTTTGCTAGCGTATTAGTAGTTAACATGGTTAAGAGTTAGCTGGTTTGTGTAGTTAGTAATTAGCGTGGTTAGTGGTTCATCTTACACAATCGGTAAAATTAAAATTATGCTTCAAACCGATGGTTAGTGATTAGACAAATGTCGCAGTCCATCCCTGCCAGCGATACACTCGAATACACGCTTGAATTATGTTTATGTTGGTTATAACAACAAGCATCAAGAGCATATCAAACATCGATGAATGGCATATTGACAATGTTACAGACAAACCAAACAGAAAACACTCAGTCAGGCTGATTGCAGAAAGTCTTAAAGGAAACTTCGGCTGAAACATATTTTTACTTTCAAATAAAATCTTAGTATTGTCTTAGTCTAGATTGGCAGTTTAAAATCGATAATTCTGTTCACAGAGCTAACGTCAAGCAATTTAGTTTAACTATTTATTGTCACCTCGAATTTCCCGCCATCTTGAAATGTGACGTAGTTGGGTTGCAGTGCCAGGCCCACTCTTGGCGAAATACAATGAAAGTGAACCAGAGGGGGACTGGCACTGCAGCTTGACTGCGGCACATTTCAAGATGGCGGCGCGCGGGAAATGAACAGCAAGAAATAGTCTGCGAACAGAATTATTGATTTTCAACTACCAATCTGGACTATAGAAATACTAAAGTTTCATTTAAGAGTAAAAGTGTTTTTCAGGGTTCTTTCAAACCAATGTTTCCAAAGTGTAGAGCTGGTTACTCTTTGCTATCAACACCAGAGTAACACGGCATACTGAAAGAGTACTTTAGTTTCGTCAAATGTTCTCACTCTCTCGGCGCCATATTGGATTCTCAGCGGTTGTGGCATCAATGTTTTTGCAGGTTCAAATGTTCGTAATTGCGCTCGCTGAGAATCCAAAATAGCGCCGAGTGATCAGAGAATGAGATCATCTGAAGAAAGTACAGCAGTCTTTGTAGTATTCCCGTCAAAATTTGAGAAATCTTGCAACTTGTCAAACGGTGCCAGTGTTATTGTTAGAAGAAAGTAATGCAGGCTTGAGAAATGATTGAACACGTAAGTTGTACAACGACTATAAGTATGTTAATGTTTTAATTAAGTCTTCGTCACTGCCAAGAGTGGAGGCTAATTTTGTTAAATATTCAAAGAGCAGAAGTACCTAGCATGTTGATTGCAACAACTTCTCTAATGAAAATTCAACAAAATTAGGCACTTTCAGCTTCGCAGTGGATTGCGAAGGTTTTGTCTACTTACATTCATATTTAAACGTTGACACGGATTCCTCATGGGAATATTCGCCAGCTTGAAAAGTCTTAGCAGCCACTCTAAACCAATACTTCTGATTCTTTGCGAGATTTTTAATCTGAATAGAGAGGCCCGTTGCACGCCGGGAAGACCACTGACTAAGTGGTAGGGTATCGTTGTCGGAGTAGAAAATGTAATAACCCTTTATAATGCCGTTAGGCGATACTGGGGGTTTCCACGTTACCAAGACAACAGAGGTACCCTTAGCTTCTACATTGACATCACTCGGAGGGCCGGGAACTGCAATCAATATCGGATAAACCCAGCGGTTATCATCGTGCAGTATTAACTATAGTTTTGTTTTATTGAAAATGTACTTTAGTGCCATTCTTTTGTTAACTTGACTAATATAAAGGTTTTATTTAAATTATGCAATCTGCTGCAAACACGGCAAGATTTTCAGTTACAACAAATTTTGTAAACTTCAATTTGTTCTATTCATTGTTAACAGAATGTTCTGGGCTTATCACATTGACGGCATGTACTAAAATCTTAACCCTATTCAGACTGGGCTTTTCTGGAGTTCCTCTGACTGGGGGGGGGGGGGCTGAAAGTGCCCGCGGTCTGTAACTTCCAAACTATTAAAGATATGGAAACGAAAGTTGGCATGCAAAGTAATTAGCTAATTACTAATCTAATAGTAATGAGTAATTTCAATTACGACGTCATATAACGTCATAAATCCGCCATCTTGTATTTTTGTGGCGGCCATCTTGGATTTTTCAATGACGTCAGAAAATGGTCTTAATTGATTTGGATGTTATCAAAAAGTTTAAAAATGAACTTTGGGTAACAAGAACTATGATATTAATGAAAAAAATCCCCCAAAAAATTCATTTAAAGAAAAAAGTTCTCAAATTTTGCCAGACCTGTCACTCAAAACATGGTTGCCATGGAAACTGTTTACACTATATGAACAAGTTTGCCACATCAAAATGTTCCCCAATAAATTTTAGGAAAAGTCATAAAGTTTCAGCATTATATCTTAAATGCTTCTTTGGTTATAATGGATTGAAATCCGCGCGGGCACTTTCAGCCCCCCCCCCCCAGTCTGAAAAGGGTTAAACACCAGAACAATCCGTATGTACCCTAACTCTAGGGCCCTAGCCTACATTCGATGTTCCGGAGTGGCCTAGAGTGAGCCGGGATGTACTAAAGTATTCCAGGTGTTCTGAAGTGTTCTGGTGTTTCTACGTATATTGACCAAGCATACAGCAGATATTTCTATTAAACCGGATATTCTGGTAAGAACTGACCTCTTCTTGTAACTGCCACTTTTCTCAAATGGATAGTCCCCCCCCAGAAGATCCGTAACCAACTCTCACAGTGATGTTGCGACGTAAAAGTAATACACAAATGAAGTATAAACTAAGTGCAAGGACGTGAACGTTCATCAACAGGTGTCCATCTGATGATGATCGTGAACTATTTAAAACCTGCTTTTATATAATTTAGAAACTGACAAGGTAAACTATGGAAATGACAGTACTTTAACGAACACATCTTACATACACAAGCCAATTGGCTTATTTTCGGGGGGGTATTTTCGGAAGGGCTTATTTACAAAGGAAGGTTTATTATTGAATGGGTTTTTCGTCTTGAAAATGGTCGTACTTTAAGTATATTATTATACAAATATAAGTCAATAAGCCTATTTTCGGGGGGGTTAACTTGTTTTCGGAAGTAAGTTTGCCTCTGAAATTTTTGAGTTTATTTCTTGGCAAGGGGCTTATTACCAGGGGGGAAATCTGAAGCTTACGGTGCTTCACAAAGTCCGATGCTGTTTTACTTACTGTCTTCGTTAGTCCGCTCTACAACCGGGTTACTCAAGGGTCCCAGCCCAAGCTCTCCGATCGCCTGCACACGGATTTCATACGTGGTGAACTTCTTAAGATTCTGTAGAACCACCTTCAACTGTTTATGGTTTGTAGTATTCTCACTTGATACGTCAGTTCTGCGATTGACCTCATTGTACACGACTGAGTAACCTATTATCTGGCCGTTTCGCTTCCACTTGTTCACTTCTGTCCATGTGACGTCAATAGCAGTTGAAGACTTGGGAGACGTCCGAACGTTCAACGGAGGTCCTGTGGGGCGTCCTGCTGGGATTTTCACTACGATGGAACTCTCTGGAGACCAGCCATTCTTAGTCCGAAGAGAAATGTTGAACACGTACCACAGACCTCGCCCTGCAATGCCAGAGCCCCAATTAATCAGTTTATTGACTGGTTATTTTGTTCATTTCTAATAAACTGCAGATCACTTTCGGGATGAGTTCTTGGTCTAGATATGTTATTAAATTTACTGCTCAAAAGCACTGGTGCTGCACTGGTAAACTATACTACCTTTTATTTACTTAGCCAACTGACCGGCTAACTATAATCTGCGAGATCTGCATCTCTTTCTCTACCGTACTTGTTTCAGTTGTATCTTTTGGCCTCTCTGATATCTGGAGAATTTTTTTTACTTGTGATGGAGTCTGCAGAAAACATAAAAACGTAGGGCTATCCTGAAAGTGTATGTGTATGCGTATGTGTCTGTATGTGCAGGTGTGGGCGTAGATGTAGCTGTACGTGTACGTGTACGTGTCTGTGGCTGTATGTATATGTGTATGTGTCTGTGTATGGGGACGGAGAGAGAGGTGTTGGCACTCTTTACACCCCACTTCTGGCCCTTCTCCAGTTCAACGATCGCTCTAAAATGTATTACCTAAATCGCGGAATGTCTTCTGGTTGTGTCCAGCTCCTAATGCAATCTGCTTCATCGGTATTGAGTTATTGATCCTAATTCCAGGACGAGTCAGCGACTTCCCATATCTGATTTTGTACTCGATTACTCCTCTCACGGTCGTTCGCCATCCAATCTCGACTGCCGCGTTCTTGCTAAGGAAACGCGAGTAAAGAAAAGGGCGTATTGGAGGGCTGGCAAATGTCTTGGCATACCGTGAGCTGCTTTTCGCTCCATCGCCCTTGATTGTATAAGCTGCAGTTTCAATTTGGTAATTGGTGTCTGGTTGAAGGTTTGTCAGCGTGACTCTCTGTGGGAGGAAGTCGTGACACCAAGGATGTTAAATTAAAGAAGCACTCACAGGTAACATACTGAAATTTGGGCCTGGGTCGCATAGGAACAGCAGATGTGGGACATTTGCATGTTTACTCTTGCCAGCCCCAGGTTTGGGTATTAGACCAAGTTTGGCTAAAGGAGGCATTCTTACCAGGTTGTTTGGAGACAACGAGTCCGCGTATTCCAGATTAGCAGGGGGGTTGAAATGGTGACCCGAATCATTGACTTTTCTGTAAGTCACCTGATAGCCTCGGATTTGTCCATTTAGGTTGGATCTTGGTGGCAGCCAGCTGACTTCCATTGTAGTCCAGTTCATGACCTTGACTTGCACTTGTCGGGGTGCACCACTTGGGACTGGGGAGAGAGAGATGATTGTCATCCGGGTAGAGAAAAGTATCTACACTCGGTCAGGGCCAAGGGGGAGGGGGTAGGGTGTTATAAAGATCATCGGATGAGCACCATGGCCCAAATATCGGCTTCAAAAAGTATAAACGAACACATACTGTGTTAAGCTTCTTCGCATAATTTGAGTATTAGGTATAAAGAATTAAAACCTCGTTAGGTTATGCTAATGATCAGTAATGTTAATTAAGAGGCTTTCCAATTTGCTAGAACTTTCTTTATGTCAAGGTACAAAGTGAACAGGAAACGCAGAGTATTTATAAAACAAGATCACCTTGTTTTGCTTTGAAACGCAATACTCTGGACACGTTCAATCTTCTTAACTAGGATCTAGGGTTTAACCGACTATACTCTAAGCTCGGATACTGACTAGAATTACTTTGCAAATATTTGTTGAACATGTGTTGAATATTAGAACACCTATCATGTTAACACTAATTTTTGCATTTCATGTAGTTTTGAAAGAAAAAAGAGTATGCATGTATGGTTTATGTTCTTCCCAATATGAAAAACGATCTTTCATGTTTATGACGTACGTTTTTGAGTGCCAAGTGACAGAAATAACCGGGTTCTTCACAGGTATGCAAAACCGCCGCTTTCTTTACCAGCAGAAGAGTCTGAACTCAAAAAAGGTAAACTGCATAAATTTTAATTGCATTGCCCAATTTTGTATGGCGGAAAACTCCAAATGCGTCAGTGCCTTATGAACTGGAATTCTTCATGAAAGAACGTAGAATTAGTGCTGATTTGGAGGAATGCGAGGATTTGGGTGTCGGCCCATAATATGATTGTCTCGCCAAAGACACAATGCCAAATTGTTGTCTCCAGGGCGCGTGCGAAGTATCGAATACACTCAAGGCCATTCTCGTTCCCAGAGCCTTGAGCCAGACAGAGTTGTTAAAGAACGTGGGCCCTGGGCACAAGAATGACTGACACAACGTCCAGGCCATGGTGCCTGAATATTTCCATTTTGGGACCCACTTTCCAGATTTTGACCGGCAGTCCTGGGTAAATGATATTATAGGGTACCTTACAAATCTCCTTACAATATCAATAGGAAAGTCAGTAGTTTGATAATGAGAACAAAAGTAACTGATCAGAAACAGCAAACTTTGAAGATGAACTGCCAAATTCTCCTAACCTGTTTTGCAAGAAATATATAAGAACACTAAGGAGAACTCAGCAGTTCGTGGTTTTGGCGTGTTTGGGGCCTGAAAGGGTTAAAATTGTGTTCATTTATCGCCTAACATTATTCGGTCTGTTTGTGTCAATAAATCAGGAGGGCTTTCTGGTGAGCGAACACGCTTTTAGACCACGTGATCAGTACGGCGTCTGTGCCGCGGGCATCCAATAATACTACTTGCACAAGATGGCTGTCTTATTTTATGAACCGAGGTCTATTTACTTGGCTGAATTGCGGAGCAGCGAAGGCGACCTTTTTTAAAAGCCAGAAGTTCGTGACTGTTTGTAAACTGCCTTGGAATCCTTGCTACATTTACACGAAAACCAGAAATCTTCAAAATGAAATATAACGCTAAACTTGTGGTAAAAAAAAAGTTGAGTCATTCGGATAACTCAAGCCACAAATATGTGGCCTTACGTAACACTTTTAAAACGCATCAGACATACCATCCTCTGCCGTTACAAAGGCATACTTGTCGGAAAGCGGACCCTTTCCAACTTTGGTGTTGGCTCGCACCCACACGAAATATTTGGTGAACTTCTTGAGGTCGTGCAAGGTGAAAGTAGTCTTGCCTCCATCCACGGTGGTGAACATGTTTTGGCCCCCCTTGTATTTGTACTTGATGGTGTAGTCGGTGATGATGCCGTTGCGGTGTTCCAGGGGGGGTGGGTCCCAACTGACTGTTAGACTTGTGGAGTCTTTATTGCTGCAGCGCACGTTCTTAGGCGAGTCACTAGGAGCTGTAGGAGTCATCAGACAATGTTCAAGTGAGTTGTTATTGAAATAACCCTATCTATTTGAAGATAAACACAAAATCACACAAGCTACTACAGATAGAGAACTCAGCACAGTGGAACGACTAGATCGAGCGAGTGAGTTGGTGGGTGGGTTGATGGATGGATAGAAGGGATGACGGCTTGGATATAGGATGGATGGATCCGATATAATTTATAGTGGTACGTTTGCTGGCTGGACAGAAGAGTGAATGAATCAGGTTTAAAAGAGTGGTTGGATGGGATATAGGTGGATTAATAAATAGGAATATTGGTAGATGGACGAATGGACACATAGATGATTAGATAAACAGATGAATGGGTGGAAGAACAGATGGATAACTGGTACGATAATTAGATGTATATACGGATGGATTAATTGATCGACAAATAGATGGATGGATGGATGGATGGATGGACGGACGGACGGATGGATGGGTGTTTCAGAGAATGAATGCATGTATGCATGGACTGGAGAATGGATGGCTACACGGATGGAATGATAGAGATAGATTGAAGAATAGATGATTAAATGGATAATAGAATGGATGGAATGGATAGAATGGATGATTGAATGGATAATAGAGTGGATGGAATGGATGGTCAACTAGCTGGAAAGAGATAAGCCAAAAGCGAGAATAAAGTTCACAAAAACTTAAATGAATCAGAAGCAGCGATGGTAAGGGTTTGAAAGAAACACGAGAAGACAAAGCAAACACGGACGACGGGAGAGTAAGTATGTCACAGTTCCGTCCACGATCGCATTACCATCTTCCCGAGTCCGCGCAACAGCAAAAAACGACCTGGGCCCAACTCCTTTATCAGACTGCGCGGCCACTTCGAACTTATAATAAGTGAAAGGTCTGAGTCCCATGATGCTCTTGGTGAAAGTATCAATCGCCGCCACGTTAGTGTCCATATGTTTAGAGGACTTGTTATAATAAATCTCATAACCAAATATTCCATCTCCTTTGTACAGCGGCTGCTGCCATTTCACCAGGATGGCCGTAGATGAGGTGACCTGAACCGTGACGTTCCGTGGTTGACCGGGAACTGAAATGAAACGAAGTGACAAGACAGTCAGAATCAATATCAAATCAATCTTCTCATCGATTGATTAGGTGTCTAAATATTAGTTACAGGGCTCAAAATAGTGAAAAAACTCTTCATGTTCCTGACAATCGTACATAATCGATGAAAAAACATACATCGAGTAGTGTGTCATCTTGAGACGATTTTAAAATATAAATCTGATTTCAATAAACTATAAATCTTTGATTGATTAGTTTTAAATCGTCTCGAGATGCAGTACTCAGTATATGTTTACCCTCTAGTATAGTGGAGGGTAAGGAGAATTTAGAGACACGTCACCTCCTTTCTGTGTCTTGACAGCATAC
Organism: Epizoanthus illoricatus; assembly: GCA_026546655.1. Classification (NCBI taxonomy): domain Eukaryota; kingdom Metazoa; phylum Cnidaria; class Anthozoa; order Zoantharia; family Epizoanthidae; genus Epizoanthus; species Epizoanthus illoricatus. The sequence goes on along the minus strand of JANVCK010018679.1, from coordinate 2,521 downwards.
ATGTCGGACAAAGGTCCTGAGCCTGCGCCATTGTAAGCCAGCACTTGAAAATAATAGGTGGTCTTTGTGGCCAGTCTACTGATGTCTATCTTGGTGTCGCCGGTAGCCGTGGACCACCATTTCGATCTACGATCAACTCTCAAGTCAGTACCGAGGTAAATGCGATATCCTCGAATACGGCCGTTTGGTAGCGTGGGTGGGGACCATTTGACACGGAACGACGTATCCGATAAACCCTTGGCGACAATGATGCGAGGGGCATTACCCGGCACTACAAAGAAACATGAAGATATTCTTTTAGCTGATATCAAGTACAGGTCACTGGACGAGAAATTATTTAATAACTATTCCATGAACACGCGTTGTATATTAGGCGATCATTATCATCATCATCATCATCATCATCATCATCACCTCCACCACCATCATCATGACCATGACCATGACTATGACCATAATTCATCATAATCATCATCACCATCATCACCATCATCAACATTTTAATCCAGTACAATCGTACAACATACCTGTCTCTGGAGTAGCAAATTCGGCAACAGGGCTGGGCTTGCTGGAGCCCGCGTTATTCAGAGCGAATACTCTAAACTCATACTTCTGGTATGGTTGTAGTTTGGGCACAGTCCATGACGTGCGGCCGCGTATACCACTGACCTCAAACCAGACCGAGTGCCCTTTTTTCCTGTAATCCAGTTTGTATGAGACCACAGAAGGGCCCCCGCGGTAGCGCCAAGTCACCGTGATGGCGTGCGCCAAGATTTTGGTGGCAAGTGGTTGGGTTGGAATGAAAGGAATAGCTACGAAGAAGACAGACAGTCAACAAGTCAATTATTTTGGTGACAAACTCAACGCTAATGATTTTGTAAAATACAATTTCGGCTCTGATGGAGAAGAAGAGGCAACTTATTTCACGCGGCAGACCACGGGGGGGGGGAGGACGGGAGGAAGTAGAGGAGGAGGAGGCAAAAAACTGGGACGAAGAAAAAGGAGGGGAAGGATCTGAAAAGAATGAAAAGAAAGAGCTGAAGGGAAAGGAAAGGAAGGGGTTGATTAACACGAAAAAGGTTAAAGAGAAAAATGAAGGGAGGAGGAGCAGCAGGAGGAGGAGGAGGAGGAGGAGGAGTGTATATGAGGGCAAAAGAGGCGATAGGAAGGGAAGGGAAGCGATAGGACCAATATCGTTCCTAGAACCCACAACACAGTCCACACTAAAATAAGGGGGGGGGTGGTGTAAGCAAACGCAGGCGAAATGAGGAAAAAAGGAAGCGATAGGAAAAGAAAGGTGGGGAAAGGAAGTGATAGGGGGCGGAATGAAGCGAGGGGTTGAGCAAAAGCAGGCGAAATGAGGGAAAAGGAAATGATAGGGGCGGAATGAGGCGAGGGGGAGCAAAAGCAGGCGAAATGAGGGGAAAGGTAGCAATAGGGGGTGGAATGAAGCGGGGGCTGTAAGCAAACGCAGGCGAAATGAGGAAAAAGGAAGCGATAGGAAGAGAAAGATGGGGAAAGGAAATGATAGGGGGCGGAATGAGGCAAGAGGGGGTGAGCAAAAAGCAGGCGAAATGAGGGGAAAGGAAGTGATAAGGGGCGGAATGAAGCGGGGGTGTAAGCAAACGCAGGCGAAATGAGGAAAAAAGAAAGCGATAGGAAGAGAAAGGTGGGGAAAGGAAATGATATGAGGCGGAATGAGGCAAAGGGGGGGGGTGAGCAAAAGCAGGCGAAATGAGGGGAAAGGTTGCGATAGGAATAGAAAGGTGGGAAAGGTGGCGCTAAAAGCACAGGAAAGATCAGATGGATGGAAGGATAAACGGAAAGGGGAGTTAGGCTTTTGCTTTCCACCTATGAAACTATTAACTCTCATTTCAAATCACACTTACCTCTCACAGTAACGTATGCTGTAGCCCGAACTGTTCCCAAGTGATTGGTGGCGTTACAGGTGAATTTTCCAGATTGTTTAATATTCTCAATGATAAGAGAATCACCTATGGATTGAGCGTATGATAGCTTGACACCTTCTTGTTCCCACTTAATATCGGGATCAGGCCGGCCAGTAGCTAAACATTTTAGTTCGACATTCGTCTCTGGGTCTACCGTTTTGTTGGTTACCTTGAGTGTGAACGTGGGCCGTCTATCCAAGACTGTTTACAAGTAAATAAACACAAAAGCAGGTCAGAAATATGATAAAGTCGAGGATAAAACACACACATATATATGTATGTCAGTGTACAAATGAATACATATACCTACACACACTAGCGCTTTACAATTATTCAACATAAGAACACAAGAAACAATATAAACTATAGGAACTCTAAAAATCATCAAGTTATTAAAGTTATACATATAAAAATAAAAAAATATAAAAACTACATATAAAATTTTGGATAATTTTTTTAAAAAGTTAAGTTTTGAGTTAAAGTTACACACAACTTTACATACACATACACATACACATACACATACACATACACATACACATACACATACACATACACATACACATACACAT
>JANVCK010018568.1:0-13419 GCA_026546655.1 Epizoanthus illoricatus | reverse complement strand
AAATAAATATAGCGACTAATGTATATAATTTTGCAAAACTAAACAGTTTATGGTCGTAAACGAAACACAACAGTTATACCATCCACCACATTGGTTTTTTTATATTGAAACACGTCTGCTTTTTAATGAAGAAAAATACCCCTTTAGGAGGTGGCGCTTAATAGAGGCTAGGGGCTTATTCAATTTCTGGTGCCTCAGACTGGGGGCTTATTAGAAGGGGGCTTATTAGAGGCTGGGGGCTTAATACAGGAAATACGGTATGTGATATGACATATTTGCACATGTTTGTTCATGTTACTGCATGTATTCGAAAAATTCAGACCACATTGTTACATTTTGTTTTATTTTTATTCACACTACTCATTGTGGAAAACAGGTGGACAGCACGTGCATTTTCTAAGTACTGTGAATGGAACATGGCCATATTAAAGTAAACAAAGTTCAATTACAGCGAAATAAGCTGAAGCAGTATATCTGCTTTTGGATTTCGCATTTATATTTAGATTTAGGATATATTCAAGTAGATTTTCTTTATATATTGAACCAAATATTTAATTTTGCTCCTAAGGTGATTGCAGAAACATGAACCCCAACTTCAACCTTTTAAAAATAAAACTGGAATCTGTTTTCACCAGCTTCTTTGTTTACACTGGGCGTTTTTATCTGGACAACCAATCTCCTTCCCAGAACTAGAAGTGAACGAGAATGTTTGACAACATGACATGTCACGTGATTATTAGGACTTGTTTCTTAGAAAAGGAGCACAAATGGAGTGAAAAATTTCAGTTAGTTGTCGAATGTTATAGCTACTAACAAGAATTTTCACAGTTTTAACTTCGGAATGGAAAAACTTGGAAAATTTTTGCATGAATCTGTTAAAGATGTTCTTCAGGACCTTGTTTTTAAAGTGAAAAAAACAGACTTTGTCAGATTGGCGAAGACGTTTGCCGACAAGTTCGAACAAGAACCTCGAGTGTTTCTACAAAAGAGCTTACAGTTTAATGATTCACTTCCTTTGGGTTGGTGGTCGTTCCTAAAGTCTATTCCTACGTTAGAAACTTATGGTGACTGTAGAAGAATACAGCCATCGATTGACAATAACGGATCAGCTTCTAAATCAGATAATGGATGGAAGGTTAGCGAAGCACATGACGCGTGGGAAACAGCAAGTGTTTATCACGTTTGTCAGTATGAGGAAACACTCGTAGATTATCGCCATAGACTTATCATCGAAGCTTGTAAACTCATTCTTGCCACATCAGATGTTAACGCCACAAACGCGAATGGAATCACCCCTCTACACCTGATGTCTGCGCTCCCAAGTAACAACGATTATCACGCCAGAAGGAATGAATATCTTTTGAAGTTACTTCTGTCAAGCGGTGCTGACCCGAGAAAGAAAAACAGCGATGGTCTTACTCCCTTGCATTTGGTGGCCGGAAGAATATTTCTTGATGAAAACCGTGCAGATGGTGGTCTTCGTGAACGTGTGCCTTTAATCTGCTGGTCAAGTGGTGCTCGACTGCAACAAGCCAAAGTGCTGAGTAACGCAAATTTGTACACAGATGAAAGTTTCAAGTTCAGCCCACAAGAAATCCAAACAGTATTAAAGCAGTGGAAATCTACCCACTCTGGTTCTGAAAAAGACAGTCACAATGATTCATTATGCGCCCTCCTTGTGAACCTCACTCTCGAGTCCACTGCCGAGTTAAATTCCCAAGTAAAGGTGAACATAAAATCAGAAGTTCACAAAGCACAACTGAAACAGCTTTGTGACAGCAGCAGTCCGCCGCGAAGGATTCAACATTACCGCTATGATACCAACATGTTGATAGGAGAGGGAGCCATGAGCCAAGTCTTCCTTGCCATCGATGAGAAAGAGCGGCGAGAAATGGCTTTAAAACGAATGCAGAGAGACTATAGAAACTTGGAAATTAACCGAGAGATCAGAGCTCTATGCGAGGGAACCAACTGTGAACAAGTGATTGACTTTTATGGAATAACAGAGGACATTGACTTTTATTTCATTGCGGCTGAGCTGATGGAGGGCGATTTGGCACACTTGGTTAGTGATAGAAAAGAGCTTCTCGCCAATGCAACTCAGATCACCAAGCTGGTGGGAGATATGGTTAAAGGTTTAAAATTCCTCCATCAGAAATCACCAACACCCATAATTCATCGAGATTTGAAACCAGGGAATGTGCTGTACCGCACTCACCCCGAGTTGTGCTTGAAACTGGCTGATTTTGGCCTGGCCAGAGATTTGACGGGTTACACCTCGCTGCCTTCTGCAAGCACACACTCCCTGTCCGGAACACGTGGCTGGATGGCGCCGGAGCTTGTCAGCCGGCAGCAGAAAGAACACACAAAAGAGTCAGATGTGTTCGCACTGGGTTTAGTCAGCCATTTCCTCATGTCGATGGACAGACACCCCTATAATGCAAATGGAGTCGTTCTTACGCAAGTAGTAGCACAGAGTCTGATTCCTCACGAGGTCGAACAGAACATCGTAGCAGGGAAGTCACACATCCAAAGCTCCTTGTCGTATGAAGCAAAAGACATGCTTCAGAGCACCCTGACAAAGGACAGCCGCACACGACCCTCTGCAGAGGCTGTCCAACGCCACTGTTACTTCTGGAGCAATCACAAGAAAATTCAATTCCTAAAGGCCGTTGGAGACCAAAGGGAAATGGCCAAGCACACCGCGTCATCATTTGCCGCCCGTTTGAGCCAAACAGAACTTGGAAGGCGCCTTCTCAATTGCCCCTGGGACCAAGATATTCCTGATCTGTACAAAGAGATGACACAAGCGTGGAAGCACAAGACATATACCACTACTTTAGCAGTCGAGCTTGTCCGATTTTTTCGCAATGCTTACTCACACGAGGAAAAAAGATCTCAATCGAAAGCCGATCTTGTTGCAAACGTGTTCTTCCAGAAATATCCAGATCTTGTTCTTACTGTCAGGAGTGCTGTCGTGGACGAGAACTGGCATCAGCAAAACGCAAACAGAGACAGGCAAACCATTCTCCGAGCTCTCGCATTGGAATAGAAGAACTGATCATGGTTCCATTAATATAAAGCCAGTTGATTTTTGAAAGTTGTCGCAAGACATGTATATTTGTATCCACAAAACTCAAAAGATACTATTCTGTTCCGAAGACCTGGTGGATTTACAAAACGAGATCGAGGGAACATTTCCTTCTTGGCCTAGTCTGGGCTAGAAGCCAGTAATAGCACAGCTAGAGTGTAAGTGGAGGTAAAAAAATTTAATAGTTTGTAAAATAGACCGTAGAAACTGTGAGCAAATTACCCGCGCGGTGGAGAAAAAAAAATTGGAATCTTCTTTCTTCTCGATCGTGCAGGAAAATTCGCTCATACCGACCTTTCAGTTTTACTATAAACCTGCCGGCAGACGCTTATTTTGCTTCGCTGTGAAGTAAAATAGGCGTCTGCGGGCAGGCTATTTTAGTATCAATTTGCGAAAAAGGACCATTTTGCAGTCTAAATAGTTTGTTAATGTAAATTAAAGCCGGCCACACACGCTGCGTTTTTGCCGCAGAACTTTTTATAATCTATTGTTTTAAAATTTCCATAACAATTGACTCGATTATAATAACAATCCATCGTAGAAAGGTCTGCGACAAAAACGCAGCGTATGAGGCCGGCTTAAGAGATATTCCAGCACAAAGGCCAACTGGTCTTGCGGCGAATGCAAATTTAGGCGCGCTGACATATTAGAAGTTCCGTTTTTTGCCGTTGCCGTCCACGTTGCCGTCTTGGTTGTTTTGAAAGTCTTGATTACTAAATACAATAACTGCACGTGAAAGTACACCAAGAGATCAGAGAAGATCAAGGATTGACGGTAAATGAATAAGGCGGCTGAAGGAGGGGAAGGGGGGTAAAGGAAAGGAGAGGAGTGGGGTATTAGGGAGAAGGGTACTAGAAGAAAAGGAAGGGAAAGGAGAGAACAAGGAAGAAAGGCGAAGGAAGGGGAAGGAGGATGGAAGGGAAAGGAAGTTAAAGGAAGGGTGGGGAGGGTATGAAAAGGAAGGGTACTAGAAAAAAAGGAAGGCAAAGGAGGGAAGGGAAAGAAAGAGGAAGGAGGTTAAAGGGAGAGGAAGACAAGGGTTGAAAGGTAAGGTTCTAGTAGAAAAAGTAGAAAAGGGCCGGGTGAAGGAAAAGGAGGGAAAGGAAAGGATGGAGGGTGAAGGAAGGGGAAGGAGGTTAAACTATAGAGGAAGGGGAGGAGAAGGAGGAGGAGGGTATGCAGGGGAAAGGTACTAGTAGAGAAGGAAGGGAAAGAAGGGGGAAGAAGGGTGAAGGAAGGGGAAGGCGGGTTAAGGAGGCGAAGAACATTGAAGGAAGGGGTACGAAATGTATGAGGGGGAACGATAATAGGGAAGGATACGCTAGGAGAGCGAAAGAAAGGAAACGCGGTGTAATGAAGAAGGGTAGGAAGGGAAGGAGAACAAACAGTAGGGAAGCGAAGAAGATGCAATTTGAGGAGAACGGAGGGGAGGAAGAGGGGTCGTTTTGCCACTGGGAGCACGTCGACCTTTCAGCTTCATTACTACCGTCTTGTAATGTGAACCTAATCTTGTCAAAATAACACCAGTTCACAACGCATTGTTTGTCTGAAAGTTTACTTTTATTTGCTGTATTGATTACAAAAGGTTTAGTAATCCCAAGAAATCGATACAAAGCTCGCCGAATGAATTAAATACTTCTTTACGTGTGGATATATAAAAATATATTGTATTCTTTCTGTTTAAAAATTATCTACAGCTAGTCATTTGCTCATGCTCTGTTTGTACACGTCTAAACTGACTCATCTCTTCGATTCTGTGTATTTTACTCCTGTTAGTGAAGAAACTCGACACTTTTGGGGTATGAGTAAATGACGATAGAAAAATTTGCTTTCAAAACGTGTCCAACGTTTTCACAATGAAAAGCTTGCATTATTTGATAAGCAATTATCTCCACTTTGTGTAGCTTATCCGCTGCCTCAATTGAATATCTGTATAAGCAAGCACGTGCTTGGTTGAATGTACATGGAAAGGTCTCGGTTAATGTAATACATTTAACCAAACAGAGTTGGGATGAAAAATGCGAAACCGATCTTAAATTTCAAATTCCAAGAGCCAAGAACTTCTGTGATGGAAATAAGAGAACCCAAAATTTTAACATGTTGTTTTCTTCTCGTTTGACAGACCATCATTTTAGTTTCATTCGATTTCACATTTCTTTGAATTTGTTCGCGCAATTATATTTCCAACTGTATGTTTTACCATTGCTGGACATCTGACGGATAATAAACAAAAGACGAATGAACAACGGCCTTGGCTTGCGGTATTTGAATTTCTGTTCGGATTTATTTGAAATATACTTCGTTCTTCTGAAATATTATTCAATCCACGTTTCAAACGTGAATACACAAAATACACTGCACAGTTTCAAAAGATACACCAATGATTACTGGACTTCACAAGAATTTTCGATGCAAATAAGATTTTCTGGTAGGCCAATTGAAGGGAATTTGCTGGAACTGGAAGTAATAGTTTCAAGCCGTTCATTCCAAGAGGTACACAGGTTGGGAGAAATTGCCAAGTAATCTAAAACAATTGGTGTCTGATCGTCTTTTCTGATCAGTTGTTTATCTACAAATTATTACAAGCTGTTCCTGTGAACACTACATGCTCACAAACTGCCGTTTAAAAAACGTTGCCAAACAACAAGCCAATATTGAAAGGAATTCTGCGAGTTAAAAATACCAATTATTCTGGATACTCTGCGCAATCTGACCGGGAGGAAAGATACCTGGAACTAGTAGTTCTGCACTTTGAAATCAGACAAGGGTAAAGTAAAAAGTGTACAACAAAACGTTCAGAGAACAATTTACATCTTTGTACAACACTAGTCGAGTTCGATATTTCAAAACGGACAAAACAACGCTCTTGTGCGATGAATATCCCGAATTATTTTTCCAAACAAACTTACAGTTTCAGCCCCTTTCATCACGGCCGGAAGGAATTCCAATCATTTTTTTTCAATTTCTAAACTTTATATAATACATTACACAGTACTTTGCAGGCTTAGCTTCGCACTTCAACATGAAAGTTTCCAAAGTAACTGTACAAATGGCTAACAAAACCTCTAAAATCCTAACTTGTACGTCAACTGAATTATTACACTTTGTCGGCATAGATAATATATCGATAAATTTGGACACCAAGCGATTCTCGTAAGTGTCGGAAATTATACTTGATACTTCGAGATTAATTCCTTTTTTCCAAGTCTTTCTTCTTTTACAACATCCAACGAGAAGTTAATGAAGAAGCACTTTGCGGTTTTTTTTTATCGGGATGTTAAGTCTGCCTCACACACTGCATTTTTGTCGCAGAACTTTCTACTGTACACTGTTATTGTAACTGAGTCGACTGTTTTGGAAATTTTAGGACAATCGATCGTAGAAAGTTTCGCGACAAAAACGCAGCCGGTGTGAGACGGGTTTTAGTTTATTCCTTTCCTGGCAAAAATATTTTCCTCTAACACTGAATGGATACAAACAGTTGGCTCTGGATATGTGATAAAAAATACCACGAACAGTAAATATCAAGATATAATATTTTTTAACATTTCAGTTATTAAATTATTTTTATGGCATTTGAAAGTATAGTAAAGAACTTCTTTTAATGCCAAATTCATTATTAGTTGAAACGAAGATCGCTTTGTGATCAAACAATCTTAATACATCTGTTTTATAATATCATTACTGTTTGAGTGTCAACGTACTGGAAGATATCGGAAAAACATTAGATATTACGTCATCTGCTTTTGCCAAATATTGCTGGGATATATCTGGGATATATATAAACATATTGGTATTTGGGAAGTGTATTGGGAAACGATAATTAATTAAATTTGGGATTAACTCGCATGCGTATTAATATTTGTGAATGCCAATCTTAATGGAGAATATGCAATTTTGGTAATTCAATAAAGTAAAAATTCCGAATAGCTGTGAGCTATCATTTCCCAAGCCACAACCACTCGACATGAACTGAACGACTTACACTTAACTACTAAGCTTATTCATCCAAGCCACAATTGGCCGGCAAAAGAGACCGGGATTAATTATCGAACCCAAGAGGCTGGTACCCACTGTCCTTCAGACTCTAATCTGTCTATAACTTGTCGTAGTTCATCGAAGGTTCTTTCAAAATCAGTGTTGATGATAGTGTAGTCGAAATAGTGTCCATACGTGTACTCTATTTCACGCGATTTATTAACCATCTCTTCAAGTTCAGAGTCCTGCAAAAGGAAACAGGCGATTAATTGGCACTTGTGCTGTTTATTCGAAGCATTTGTGCAAGAAATGGAGAAAAAGAGAGAAAGAAGAGGAAAGGCCATTTTCCCTTCCCCCTTCTCTTCTTTCTCTCTTTTCCCCCATTTCTCGCACAAATGAACCTGTTCGCAGTCTAAGTAGTCACGGACAGAAGTAACCGGGAGGGGGAGCCCGAAAGTTCAAAGTTATCAAATGAAGTTTGGTATTTATAACTGTTTCTAGGGAGAACTAGCTTTTCTGCGTTAACTAAAGTGCTGAACACTTGATGTCATGTTTTAACCAATGATACATTAAGTTGATAGTTATTTATTTGAAGACACTTCAGAAGATCTAACTTTAAATTGTATCAAATTAATATTTGCAAGTATTTCAAAGATTCCGCACTGTTTAAGTACAAACTGAACTGAAGCATTTTTAGGATACTGATGTTAGCTCAAGTCTAATACATTTTTGGTGTAGGGCTCAGTACAAATTTAGCCCCCCCCCTGCCCCCCTCCTCCCCACACACACTTCATATTTACCCTGAAGTTCCGCAACTAGACCAGTTGCAACAGATGGCCAGTTCAACGGACAGAAAAAATAGCCAAAGTGACATACCGAAAGACATGCAAACAGGCAGGCTGGCAGACAGGCAGACAGGCAGACAGACAGCCTGACAGACAGACAAACAGGTAGGCAGGCGGGCACGCAGGCAGGCAGGCAGGCAGACAGACAAGCAGGCAGACAGACAGACAGACAGACAGACAGGCGGGCAGGCAGGCAGACAGACAGGCAGGCAGGCAGACAGACAGGCAGAGTAAGAGACAGATGAATAGACTGACAAAAATGACTAGTATCAACAATAGGCAGAGCGGTTCACGGGGAGATCTTCCATGCAGTGAGTTATCATAAATTTAAAAATTGCTTCCTAATCTTGTTCTTTGCGATATCCTGGTTTGTGTTCAATTCGATCCAGCTTCCGCTCGGTTTGCTCTTTGCGTACACGGAGAACGAGGCTTGGGTTACTAGTCAGGTGACCTGACCACCCGACCTCGTTCCCACGGTCGTCCCTCGCGCGCTTAATTAAACATGGCGGAGAACAATGCATGAACGACCAAACGCAAGCCATTCCAAGAGACAAAAACAAGGTTAGGTAGTACTATTAAGTAATTTTTTAAACTCTAGTTATTGCCATACTAGAAATGGAAGAGTCCCCTGTGTATTTTCTGGGGGAATCACTGACAATTCTTATATATCTCAAAAACACATTTCTCCAGTTCACCGGTAAAACATAAAACACGGTACTACAGAGATGACACTTACGTTCATAGTTTCCTTCTGTGGGTTGAAGGGATCCACTCGGCCTCGCCGCAGAGTTTTGATTCTCTCAAAAGAAGGTGGTGACACGAAGATCACGTAGGGTTTGAGGTCGGACGCTTTTAGAGTCTTGAGAGCCTGCAAAACGATAATGTGCCATAAACGCACGATATTTAGTCCTCTTCCCCAAAAAATAAGCGTGAACATTTCAGGCAATAGGGAGAAGGTGGGGTGGGTTCACGAGTACCCATTGAACCTTCCCTGGATCCGCCAATAATATGAAACGACTGATACATCATCTTTTGACGTTGTTTGAGATAGCTTAATGATATTATGGGATGCCTAGGGCCATTTGCAAACTAAGCTCGCGACTTTTGCAAAAATTACGTTCACGTAAAAGCCAGCTAAGAATTTAAATAGTTAGTTGTCGCCTTCCACTATATTTGAGAGCTGACTGGTCGGGCCGGCTAGACCCTACAAGTGGAAACCACCCTCTGTATAAAGTATTGTTCACGGACTGGTTTCACTCACCTCACAGTGCAAATTTAGAATGCAGATTTTTCCCAAGACCACCACCCGCCTGATGGCATCCAAACTCGTGCCATAGTAGTGACCCTGCAGTTCACCGTGTTCCACAAACTTGTGCGCGACAATGTCCGCCTCAAACGCTGGCCGGGATACAAAGAAATACTCTCTGCCAGTAACTTCATCTGGCCTCTTGGGGCGACTTGTGTCTGTAGAGTACGAGAGGTTTTTAGAACTGGTTAGCCTGTGAACAGAATCTCCGGCTGAGGAGACCCATACGGAGAGCCTGTTCACTGGCTAAGAACTGGTAAGCAGACACTTATTCGACGGTACAGTAATGTAATAACGTGAAGTGCAAACGAAGATTTCTTGTTATAAGGGAGCAAGTCAAAACATACGCCCCAGATACGAGCTACTGTTTTTATGAGATACATCCTCCCCCATTTTTGACCAACTATTTTCAGTGGGGGGAGGACGGCTAGCGACAATTCAAGTACAGAAAATGAAAACATAATAGCGAAATGCATTTTTCTTTTTAGTTCCACAGATATTGTTTTAGCTCCTGGAGAAAACAGAGGGCGGCAGGCCCTATCCCCATACCCTCAAATGAGTCCCTCAAGAGGGCACGTGTTTTCATCTGCTCCCTACCAGGCAAAGTCGTGCAGCGGTTGCACATGCGCAGTAATTATTCAGCCTTGTCATAGCATTAACGACATAAAATTGAATGAATAACGTACACTGCAAATTTTGGCGTGGACGTATACTTTTTTGAAATCGTGTATCCCAGTACGACGTAACAAGACACAAACAGTCGTACACAGTACGTAAAGATATAGAGCCTGTTTTATATTTCCGTAATGGCTTCACAGGCTTTACAAACAAAATCGATTATTTTGTGAAGTATAAATACGGTGGCGCGACTACAAACCAACGATTACTTTTGGTTCCAAAGTCTAACACCAAGACCTACGAGGACAGATCCTTCGCAGTTGCTTCTCCTAAACTCTGAAACTCTTTACCTCTATCCATTTAAAAGTCAGACTCGGTTGCCTGTTTTAAATCTTCCCTGAAGACCCATCTTTTTAGAAAACATTTTTATTAATTACTAGAATTTTAACAGGTATTTTTAGTCAATGATTTTAGAGCTTTCTTTTATTATGTAAAAGCTTTGAGACCTTGTGTAATGCTTAAATATTTATTATTATTATTATTATTATTATAATTATTATTATTATTATTATTATTATTATTACTTAATTTATTCAAATAGCCCAATTTTCTTTCGTCAACGTTGGAACCAGTTAACAAAAACCCACAACACGCCGACCATTCATTTTACATTTCTTGACAAGTCTTTGGTGTTCTTCATTTTTACAACTAAAAAGTTCAAAAAACTTCCAGTCAAAAATGACTGGTCTAAAAATTTAGCAAAGGCCATGCATGGAATACTTACGTGGGACAGCACCGACGAATCGGTCCGGTGAGTACTGTATTAATCTTTGTCTTAACTCCTTCCGTCCGATTCTCGTAGGCCCTGAAACAGTCACAGTTGCGTAAGAATTAAAGACAACGTTTGAAAAACATATACTCGAAAGATCTTATCCCACATGTGTCAGAATAAAGCGAAATCTGCAAACTATTTTCAGTGGTCAAACAAAAATTGTCAATTTTTCTAAAATTACACTGATGAACAGGAATACCGCAAAGTCCAGAAACTAGACACCCCCCGAAAGTAACGACCCCTGACACTAACGTAATTTTCAGAGGAAACCATGGATTTTCGAAAATAAAGACCCTCTCGAAAGCTGGGATAAAAACACTTCTGGGTATTTCTTTATCACAAAACACAACTGCAAGAGTTACTGCGCAACCAAGGAGGGCGCAAGAAGGTGTCTGGGTGCAAGAGGGTGGGATAGAGATCCCACGTGACTCTGACATCAACATAAAGAAACTGAAAGACCCAAATAGATTACGAAAAACTTGAAAGGACAGATTCTGTATTTGAAAAAAACAAAGATGGAACGTCGTAATTGGAACGAAACTGGCTAGTTTGTAAAACAAATGTATGATATTTCCCCGAAACTTTCAGTGAGTCATGTCCTACCCGAAAGTAATATCCCCCCCAACCCCTACACACACCCAAGGTTTACTAAATTCGAAAGTAACGAGGGTCGTTACTTACGGGATTTTCCGGGTTTTTTTAACGGGAATTAAACCGCTCGTACAACTGATACGTCACTCAACAGTACGGCTGCGCACAACTCAGGCTCGGGTGTATAATTTAAGATGGCTCAAAGTTGCTCTGTTTTCTATAAAGTAACAGTAGCACCTCTGTCGTTGTCTAGTTAACAAAAAGAAACAAAAAACAAAAGAGCTCGTAGATATATGTTTCACTCCATATCTCCTCGCTGCTATGGAATATCTTCCATATATCCAACCCCAGTTTGTGGAAGTTCCCATACTTTTACTGCACTTTGGAATTTACAGGCAAATCCTATTTAAGAAGCTGCGCATGCGCCGTACGTTTGACCACTGTGCAGGCAAAGCAAGGATTGAGTAGCTACCTATCAGTACAATCGGGCGTTTCCGCGACAGATTCGGCTGTAAGAAAGCCACTTCTTCGTAACTCAAGACCTCGTCCACTTCGAATTCTGAAAACAACGACAATAAAACAAGTCGTTATTCTTCTTTGAGGGCCACAAAAACAAAAACTGATCATGACTTTTAAAAGAACGAAAAAACACACTGGAGGCGGGTAAATTAACTATTGCCGAAGAAGCTGTGGAAACCCTTACCTTCGTTCTTCTGTGCATTGTACAAGACCTTCTTTCTCCTTTTCCGCTTGAAGCATAAGCACTTCCCTTCTGTGAAATGCAGGGAAACAATTACTGAACATGTAGGTAAAACGTAAGCAATTAGAATGCGAATAGTTGATCCAAAATTAAGTATTTTATATGCGCGGTAATTTGAGAAGCTCACCTTTCTTTGGTGGTTGTGTGTTTGTTGGTAACGTATGCTTCATTGATTCCCGCCTGAAATGGAGAATAAAAACAAGTTAAAAGTTGACGGCCATATCCTTTTTATTCCCAGAACTATGGTAACATGGAACAATCTCCTTGAACACTTTTCCTACCAGTCTCTCAGTCTTCAAATCTCTTGCCATGCCACCGATGTAATTGATTATTTTAATATTCTTAACAGAATATATATGCACACAGCTGATCGTATTTTTATATTTAACTGTATATACTGCATTATTTTCTATTTTATCTCCTACTATAGTTCTTGCAACTGCTTAAGTCCGCAAGAAAGATTAAATATTAAATGACTTGCTAACGGCAATACTTTCACCTTTTAAATATTATTTCGGTTATATGATTACAGAACACATCCAACTAGCAATGGCGATCAGTTGAATCTATAATACAGCAGTGGCATTCAATAAGAGTGTTTGCTGTTCAAACGACCTAATTAGAAGCAAACAAAGAGAAATGGAAGAAGAACACGGATTGAAATTACTTACTGTTGTTGAAAGTGCTTGGACGGGATAAGACCTGCCAGTTTCTTTCCTTCTTCTCCTGCTCGCCACGCCTTCAGTGATAAATTGAAAAAACATCAGACTGCAGTCTCGCAATAATGGAAATAATATAGACCGACAATTTTACCCGGGCAAAAGCTGATTGTTTTATCTCCTTGGACATACCCGTTGTTTCATTTTCGTGGGAGTGGGAAGGAGAAAATGGGGAGGAGGGGGGAGTCTAGCGTTAAGCGAAGCACTGTAAGAGGCTATAAAACTGCACAGCTGATTTCAATCTGAGAGCGCCTTACAAAACCGAACGAGATATCATAACTTCACAAGTCATGTAGCCATAGGCAAAAACAAAGCATAACCATTCAAGTGAACGTTCTTAATGAGTCATTTTTTGAATCCTAAAAGTGCCTTTAAGTTTATGGGTGAGATGCCAAAAACACAAAGAATGATCACCAAGCTAGCCTGACCTCAGATACTAATTTTCCTTCGCAGCGAGAAAAGAGAGAGATTTTCTCACTGCGAAGGAAAATTAGCGTCTGAGTTCAGGCTATCATTCAACTCTTGAAAAGTACATTCTCGCGAAAGAGTTTGTTTAAACATTTTGGAAAACTTTTCGGAAGTACTAAAATCATAGCCTCAGAGATCATAGGCTTCCGTCCGAAAGTGGATGTAAAAAAAATATCATAACACTATTCAGTTTTTGGGCTGTTGCTTAGAG
>JANVCK010018346.1:0-13432 GCA_026546655.1 Epizoanthus illoricatus | reverse complement strand
CTGTACAAATAATGGCAAAAATTGGCTTCAAAACCACATTTTCCGCGAGGAGACTGGGGCGAGTTTTATAAAATACCACCTCAATCACAGAGAGAAGTATATTTTCAAGCAGCAACCTTAGATATGAATTAAAATGAGTAATATATAGTACTAAATTATGATAATTGATAAACGTTTAGATTTTTGTATCATACGCACTACAGCTGCGCACTGCAAAACAGAGGAATGACCTTAAGCTGAATTTTACGGTTTACGGTGGGTACAAGAAACCTAAAACTTAGTCTAGGTCACCCAGTTGACTGTCTGAACTCTGCTGTCTCCGTTTCAACAGCTTTCTCTTCTCCTTGTGGATATCGAACGGTTCTCGATCAATAGTTGACCCAACCTGCTCTGCAAGTTTGTGCAACACTTCCCACGATGCGCCGTTGCGGGGTTGGGGAAATGTGTCTTTATTGCCATTCGAGCCTACTGTTTCCAGTTCAGCGGTCTCTGAACAGACATGAGCACTGCTGCAATTATCCGTAACCCCAACTTTAGCTGTCTCCAGTTCGAGCCCTGTCGGAATTTCCTCGATCAGAGGCTTCTGTGCCCTTGCAGAAGAGCTTCCAGCAGGCCTCCCAATATGGAGAAGCGAATCATAGGCGTCGTCAGTCTCCTCAATGAGTGATACCCTTGGTTGATCCTTGTTGGCAGCTGGCTGGCTGTCAGCAGGGTGCAGTTCTTGTATCACGGGTACGTCGTGTGACGGGGATTCGATTTGGATTTCTTCAATCAGGGGTTTATGCTGTGCTTCGCTAGAGTTGTCCATCTCCTGGATTAACGGTTTATTCTGCAGTGGAAGGAAAATGTCAGAATGGTCACCTCAGACATTTATTCCCAAACAGAAAGGTACACAGATATGGTATTGAAACAGACGAGAAACCTGCCACAGACACAACATGAAAAGACAATACGACAGACAGTCACGCACACACACACGCGTGCGCGCGTATACTCATATTCATACACACATGCAATCCCCAGTTTTGCAAATCAGTCCCAAGAGATTAGAGGCAGAGGAGCCCGAAAGCTTTACCTAGCATACTTCAATCATAGTTGTAGTTCGACAATTCAAAGCCGTACACAACCAAATCTAGCTGTCGCTTTGCGGCAGACCGGCGTCAATATATAACATAAGTTGTAGGTCTGAAACTTTTAGCCAGTTCTTCAATATATGTATATATATATATAGGTATGAAACTCGAAGAACGGGCTAAAAGTTTCAGTACTCATTTTTTAAAATGTAAGTAAAACTGTTGGGGGAAAAACCTAACAAATGCTGGGGGTAACCTTGCGATGGACAAGCATGCCATCGGGGGGGGGCTATATTCTTATCGCTTCATGCTATAGATCCCGGAGTTAAACACCGGTTGATAAGATACTTTTGGCTTCTTTAGTACTTGATTGGAGCAGACGTTTACAGTGCGAAGGGCACCGCAAATGCTACATGTGGATTTACTGTACTTCTTTCAAACACTGATTTAAACTGTACTGATATTGTTTTGAACTGGATGTACACTAGCCTTAGATGATGCAAGCTGCAACATAACATCTCCATCTTTACCAGTCAACTGTTACTAATAATTACCAACATCAACAGTAACAGGGCCTAGTTACTGCCAACATCAGCGATAACACAAACCAGTTATTGTCAACAATAGCAATAACATGCACGGTTCATTTAATATCAACAACAGCGATAACACGGACCACTCATTGTCAACAACAGCGATAACACCGACCAGTTACTCACTTGTCTTGCTGTTCTTTTTGTCGTAAAATTTCTGACAAACAGAGAATCACCTCCTCCACCGGGACCCCCTAAGTCTGGTTTGTCCTGTTGAGAATGAGCGACAGGTCAGATAGAAACTCAAGTGAAAACCAAAACCAGTAGTGACATCACTGCCAAGTTAAATACACCGTGTGTATCCAAAATGCCCTGCGGGAAGTAAGTGGTTCCATGAACCCATAATTCAGAATTCCATTTTTTTTGTCATAGAAATCCAATCTAAATGTATTGAAATAATCTGTAATGTCACATAAGGCAATGCAGATGAGATGAAGAGAATAAGTCTGCATGAGGTATCTGCAATACAAATGGGCTTTTACTTGGCCACTGCATCGAAATGAATAAGGTAAATCGTAGCAATCCATTTACCTTTATCATTTCTCTAGTGGTATGGAGACAGTCATGAAATAAATGCTGGAATGTGGAGGCGAGTACATGGCCATCCAAACTGGTTAAATGCAACACATGTGTTTCATTTTTGTATATAAATCACCGGCAAAAATCTCGAAAATAAACTGTAACTGCAACCGAAATATGTTTGGTTGATTTTTGTAAATCGTCCCAATCTCAATAAGCAAATAATTGCTGTGACGTATAGGAGCAGCAACACATAGTGGGGCCTGTATCTAAGATTCTTGGATGGGTGGATCAATCCTCGGGTTACGTCATCATCGGCTTTTCACGATTGATGATCGTCTTGCCTCGGTTCCATGCTACTTCAACACGAAGCGTGCATACAGAATCTCGTGTCTCACATTGTTAATTCAGCTTGTTTACAAGTTTACAATGAAACTTTATTTGCCACAGCTTTCGAGTTATGTGTCAAAGCAGTCGCGGAAAAGGTACTGAACAATACATACCAGTCTTTGTCGATGTACTGAGCGTAAATAGAACGGTCCTGATGCGGAGAGCAATGGCTTCCGCTCGTGAGTACCATGAAACGCGCAACGACTTAACGAGCTCCGAATAACCACGATGAGAACAGGTGAGCCGTTTTCGAGTGAAAACGGAGCCTGGATTCAACTTCGTACAAAGTAATCTCACTGCAACCACGAAAACTACTGAAACGCATCTCATCTGACTTTCTAGTTTCTTCAGTCGATCGCACTGATCACGGGAATTTGTGTTTTTATTAATAGAGGCAAATTTGCATTTTCCGACTGTTCCCATTGAGTTGCCTTGTAAATACCATTTGTACGAAGATATTACTCCATGCCATCACTGTGTTGGGCACATACTGACATAATCATTATTAAGGTACTGGCACTGCCTTAACAGGGTTAATTTTGAAAGTTTATTGCTCAAATTATACTGGATTTTATGGAATAAAAACTACCCAGTCAAAGGAAGTCAACACTAAGGTTTCAGAAAATCGTGACAAAGGAGTGAAATTTCACACCGTTGGCCTAAAGTTCATTTCTGACTGCGGGCTCATAAAAACACTTTGTAAGCACCTTACATCTCGAGATTGCATCTAAAATAAACTATTGCAACAGTAATTTGATAAACTATAGCACACTAACACTGCACATTTTGACAGCTTCTTGTCTTCGATCAGTTCTACATACCATCCTATGGAAAACCTGAATTGGATTATTTGCCCGTTGAACAAATAGTTTGTCAAATATCAGTGGATGGATTAAGAGCAAAGACGGACCAGTAGTTAAGTATAGTATAGCCCAGTTTTCACGGGTCATATGTTATGTGTATATTATATGTCATATGTAAATTCTTGGCTGTCTGAACTGCAACCCTGTCTTGGTAAGTCCTAAGAACTAGCTTTTTCTAAAACAATTAGAGCCCAATAAATGTTACCGTGAGTACATGAACTTTAAAATATCAATCAAATACATTTTAACAATATAGAAGTTCATAGTTTTATAAAAGTTATATACGTTACTGGCATTTTGGACACTTGGGCCCCAATCGCACTAGAACTAAATATTCAAAATGTCTCGGACAAATGCATCATTGTTGGACTTGTCCCAGTGCGATGGTCTTTTCGAAAATTTGCGTGAAATTGCCGAAGCTGAACAAACTTCAAAGATTCCGATTGTCTAACTTGTCCTGCCTCAAGGCAGGACAATCGAGGACAAACATTATGTAATTGTCAAGACAAGATGTTCTGGACAATCTTGTCCGAGATATTCCAAATGTTTAGCTCTAGTGCGATTGGGGCCTTGGTGAGTGTTGCTGGCTCAGTCGGGTAGATCTCTGACTGCCAACCAGGCCCCGGTTGTTCAAAGAGTGAATAGCGCTATCCAGTGGATAAATCTTTATCCAGCAGATAAGTGTTAACTATTTAGGTTGTTTTATCCGCTGGAAAGCGCTATCCACCCTTTGAACAACCGGGGCCTGAACGTCCCGGGTTCAATCCCCGGACTTGTCAAGGGTGGATTCTTTCGCCACACGTATCGATAGGGACGTTAAGCCGTTGGTCTAGTCTCCTGAAATGATATCTGCCATGAAAACGTAAAATAACCTACACACACTTGTCCAAAAAGAGTAGGGGCTTGATTCTGTGTTGTTGTGAGGGTCCGTCACATGGAAGATTACGTCATGTAAATGTTTTACCCTAGCTCGATAACTAAGGTATCTTCACCGATTTTACTTGACACTGTACAACAGAAACCAAGAAATTATTTGCACTTATCCGCCAGTGCAGTAGTTTACTACTCCAAAAGTGCACCGAAGTAGTTTACTACTACTGTTGCTGCTCCCTGGTGCTTTTCTCAATGTATTAACACCACTTACGTTCACTGCTTCATAGACAGTAGCCGTGCGCTCTTCTTCGTTCAAAGTGATTGTTTCAATATCTTCACCTGAAGGGAAAAAAGATTATGACTCAGCAACAGAAGATTGAAGTTTCATAAGTCTGGTCCCATACGCCCGGCAGGCATGCCTGTGATACTGTCGCAGGCATAGTGTCCCAGTTAGTGCACCTGCATGCAACAACCTGTGACGCATGTTTCTACAAAATGTTATTGCCGGGACACCGCAAGAACCGCCGAAACCCCTGCGAAGTTGGATCCAACTCTACTACGCAGACATGCCGGTGGCAAATCATGACGCAGGCATGCCTGCGGCACATGTGAACTGCGCTTAACACAAACACCCAAATCAATGCTCAAGACAAAGCATAGCTGCGCTCGCTGTACCTGTAAGCTCTGTAATGAAGGCTTCATCTGTTTTTCTTGAATGTTTGGGTTCATCCGAAACTGTAAATGAAAAGTTAAGAAGTCATTAGCAACACTGACTTTGACTTTTGTTGTCTCTTAAAATATTGACTTGATATCGAAATGATGCTCATCAGCTGCTATCCAGCACATCCAAGTTGTTATAACACTTCGATCTGCTGCACTGTTTCTATGCACATCCCTCCTTTGTCTTTTGATATCTGATAAAACACGTTTTTCTGTGTTTCACATGTTACACCACACAAATTGGTTGATGAGCAAACCTGCCTTTAGAAATAGTAACATTTTTAATGTAGAAAATTAAATGATAGCGTAAGACTAAACAGCAGTGCAATTACTTCTAGATTTCACCGTTTACTTTATGAGCTATTTAAGTACAAAACTTTCTAAACACTAAGTTTCTAAGTATTGAGTTTTAACTCTAGTGAGGATACAGCTCAGCTCTCACCCCTACCCCCAAACGGGTCACTGGAAAGGGCATGTGTTTTGACCTTTTCTCTACCTCGCAGGCTAGGCATGTCACAGGCATGTAGTCACGGGCGAAAAATGTTTTTATGGGAACATCGTCTGCAACACTTGCCTGTAGCATATGGGAAACAGGCTTGAGCAACAAACATGGAAGACTACAATGTGCTGCACCTATTAACTATCAGTAAGGTTCACTTTGATAAGAGAGTGAATTGTATACTGAAGGGAGTAGCTAATGAGTAGCTAATAAAGGTTTATGTATTGTATGTATCAACCGATTATTATGTTCATCTTACCTGAGAGTATTTCTGATACTAAAGGCCCTTGTTGTATGTGACCGTGCGAGCGAGACGAACCAAAGATGCTACTGCCTGACTGCTCTTCGTTCTGCGGTGTTCCTACGGAAATGGTTTCTAAACATTTCTCTGTCGGTGCCTCGCCCTGCTCCGTGTCTTCTGTTACAGGGGCACACTGTGCCCCATCAGTCAACTGCGTCACGTCAACATCTTCAAGATCAGGCAGGTCATCCTGTACCGCACAGGACAATTCAGTGAGCCAAGATTAACACAAACTGCGTTAATTATTCTTGTATAGCATCTTTGGGATTTGGAAAGCACTATACATAGAGACTCCTTTTTTCCAACTCTTTGCCGGGTTTTCATGTTCTTGTGTGAGGAAACGAAATCAACACTGCTGACGAAGACGCAACCGGTTCTTTTGTATATTTCAGCCTTCTAACTAAGGTATTTTTACCACTTTTTATAATAAAAACCGTGAAAATAAAGCTATTTTAAAAATAAGTCTACACAGATCTATAGCAATTTGAAATGTAATAACCCTTTGATCATTTAGTAATAACCTTACTAATTGTCTCTCTTCTCCCATAATACAAAAGTACTTTTACTTATAAACGTACATGAGCATACCATTAAAGGTATATATACTTTATTAGTTCTCAGTTTTTGATATAACAGATCCTAGACCACATATATACACACACGTGCCGTATGTATTATTATTTTAGGTTAAATAACTGTACTTGCACATAGTATAACATAGCTAACATCATCCTCCATATTACACATATTATGTTACATCAGTCAGTCTTGTGATGGTGAGTGAAACAATTCATAAAATTCCAGCAATTAGTTGGTTCACCTCAACTTCTTGTATCTTGTTCCGCGTCACTTTGCTTTGAAGTGAGTCGTCCGCGTCATTGTCACTGTTCTCCAGACTACTGCCCTCAGATGATGTTCCCTCATTCTCACTGTCTTCCCCCTCAGATCCCTGCCAATGCGGAAAGGTATAGGATCAAATGAGTGGCATTTTGTTTTTCTCAGTGCACGATTGTTTCATAAATGTTTGGTCTCATTGGAAACTATCGTTTCTTACACAAATGAAAAGTAATTCAATTAACTGCATTGACGTAAGTAACTGGAGGAAAGTGACGGATATTTGTCACACAAAGCATACTCGGTCAACTCCTGTGTTACATCCATTCTACGTTCTATATCGTGGACGTCCTAGTGCAACTGCAAGGAACGTGCTGATGATTTTGCGACAAATGATTCGTACTTCGTATTAAACTCAAAACGAAGTGTATATATCTATATATCAACGGAATTTCCAAATGTGAATAAAGCTTGAATATCAACTCAACACTTCTGATAACTGTACTTCCATTACCTTCTCTTCTTCCTTTTCCTTTCGTTCCTTCTTGAGCTTGGACAACGCTGAAAAAAATGATGCACAACAAAATATTAGACAGATGTCAAGTTACTGACACCTAAAATTCAATCCAATTCTGTCAGAGACAAACCAGTTCAAGTATTTTAGCAGTGAAGGTGAAATGTTCAAATACGTTACCAGTGTATGCCTACAGAATTATTAAAATTTGGAAATAAAATAGTGGAACAGCTTGGGCGAGCTTACAAGGTCGGACCACTGAGTACATTACCTAATATCAAACTTTACGTACAACAGAAACTCGCTTAGTTTAAGCTAAAGTGTCAGTTACATGTAGATGGCACTGAATTGTTCATAATCGTTCATAATAAGAGGCAATCCCTTAGTTATAAAAACCTTCCAGTACATCGATGATCTCTCGAGTTTCGCGGATAATGTCAACTGTGAGAAATACATCAACGAGATCTACCCGCAGAAACTGGAACTCAAAAACACCAATAGTTGATGTTTACGACAATGTCAAGAAAAATACGGTGTTGCATAGAAATGTTATGGTAGTTACATAGACTACGAGCAGTTCCCCTTTTGCTCTCAGCTGCTCTCCTTGATTGTAGACTGAGCGAACGTGCGGCAGACAGACGACAATAGAACGAGAAAAGACCATTTGCGCACGTCAGCTCTCACTTGTTTGTTTTACTTTTACGATTTCAAGGAGGAAAGAAGGACTATGTACTTGCTGTCTAGTAATCAGCCCCCTGAATCAGACGGCACGTGAGTTCTTCTTCACTATTAGCGGCATGAAGTAGGCTGACTTTGAACTGCTAACTTCATCCTCCATATTTTACTCGAGGCTCAGCCTATTATCAATTCTAAGTCACCCTAGTCTGTAGTATAACTACAACCTGGAATAGTTTCACAAAGGAATAACCCAGTGTGATTATCTGTGATTTCAATGAGCTGTAGTCGAAAACTAGAAACGGTATATATATGTACACAGTATATAGATCTGTCCTAGTGTTTCTGTCCAGTTGTATTAGTTCATGGAATGTAGTTACACAAAATATAGCTTTCAGGACCAGCCATTTTGACAGTGTACAATTAGAACTGAGTTTGAAAGTTTCATTCAAAAGCAACACGATGGCTTGAACACAATGGCCTCTTACCGTTCACACTATCCATGATCTTCTGTTGTTCCCTGGCAATCCATCTCTCTCGTTCAGCCTTCTCTGCTTCAACTCCACCCTCCGCCCTGCAATCAAACCAACCATTCAAAAGCGTTTTCATCGAATAAACTTGACACCCAGAAAAGATTTACTATTTTTTAATGACAATACAAACGAGTTGTTCGTATTGAAAACTAACATTCTACGACGATAATCATAGTAATTCGCTATTTTGTTGCTTTTCCTTTTAAAAAAACTGATCACAAAGGATAACATTTTACAACAACGAAACACATTCCGAAACTGAAAAATGTTTAGTAAAACTCACGGCGGTAGTTAGCAATAAAGATAATTTCAATCAGTATACAAGAATAAAAAATGCTATAGATAAAGTCTTACCAAGCTTCGCAACAAGCCCTTTCTCTGTCAAACACTGGTCTGTCATCAAGATGGCGAAGAGTTTTCTATACAACAGTAAATACGAAATGAGGAAAGGCACAATTCTCCTGATCGTATCTAGTGTTTTATAGTCACTACAGCATGTGTTGTATCTTTGGCGGTCTATTTATCATAAGTGCATAATCATTAAAAGATTGAAGCAATGGCTATGGTTATAGTTTGATACAATCCGCTAATTGCTGATCTATCTGTCTCACATTACCAATCACAATACTAACTGTTCAGACCACGCCCATTTCCACGCTTTCTTTGGCCCCCTATCTTCTGTATGCAGGTGTATCTAAAGCTGTCAGCCCATTACTACACCCATCTTTCTTGTTCACACTGCACATATGTACCATGTTCTCTATTATATGTCTTCCACCAATTTACTCCCATAATAAAAAAATAACGTTAAAAGTACAAATGCATGTGCCGAGGTAAACAGTATTGTATCGTATACTTACAATCTTCAAAATCATATTCTTTCTGTAGTTCTTGATCTTCTTGATAACTGGGTTTCCCATCATGTTTAAAACACTCTGAAAAAAAACAGATTGTTAGAACATTTTTGCAAAGATAATTGGGATTTTTCTGCCTATCGAGTGGCTGTACTTCCACATCTTTAGTTAAGAATCAGATCAATCAACATTCCCAGCTACTGATCATCGTATTCTACTTCCTCGTCATGTTATATATATATATAAGCATCACTTCCTAAGGTTTGTCATCAACCAGATGCAGTCAGATGTTATTTCTGGCACAAATTAGTATTAAGCTATCTGCACAAACTTTGCAACAATATTGATAGAAAATTGTACAAATAAATTTGGAAGGATCTGTAACATCAAGAAACGGACATGGGAAATTTTAAAAAAGTCAGGTTCATAGCACAAGGAGATCGAATTCAATCCAATTTTTTCTATATCTTGATGCAGATGCCACAATTCATGTAATTACAATCAAATGTAGGTCATTTTTTGTTAGCCTGAGTTGCCAAGTTCATTGAGAAATTGGGAAACAAACTAGCACACGAATTTTTTAATTACAGTAGGAAGTTTGAACATGTTTGTCAACCGTAAAGAGTACAGACGAACTTCCGAACATTGAGCTGACTAAAGTTTGTAACTTCTAAAGTTATGGTGCCTCCATTTGTACAGTTGGTCATATTATGGGTGGATGCTCTTTTCTTGAAGATAAATTTTGCCACAAATGGATTTGCATTCACAAAAAGTCTACTTCCCAAGTTGATTACTGTGATATAAAATTTAATTATCAGGACTGCGATGACTAGTTCTCGAGATATCAAGTATTAAAGTTTGGACTTGTGACACAAGTGTTGTGCATTGCAATAACCACAAGCATACTCCTTGCTAGTCCACTACATGTACTCCTAAAAATGAATGCTCCCTCATATTTTTAAAACATGTATGGACAGTTTCATTAATTAAACGTAACAAATGTTCAGTCGTGTACATGACGTATACATAAAATTCTTTAACAGCTTCAGCCAATTAAAAATTTAGGTGAGGTCACCCCAGTGTACCAACATACAGCAAAGGATGGAAGCTGTACTCACTAGTCTGGGCATCACTGCCAACACCTCCACCACCTCGGGGTCATCAATACGGTTGTGTGACAAATCTAAAATACTGTTTGAACAAACATTAGCAATGAGAAACATATTTAGTATTCACGAAAGAGTCAAAATAGCAGTAAGTTACACAGATAGTGAAATAATCAACTACAATTATTGGATGGGATTGAGCAAAATACAGACCTCTCAAGTCTCCTAGTTTTGCCAGGAGACTCCCAGTTTTCAGTGAAATCTTCCAGTCTCCCAGTAAGCCATGCAATTCTCCCGGCAAATGGGTTAAGTATGTGTAGGCACACTGATTCCCAGGGGGTTGCTCCCAGGAAGAAATTATGGGGGGGGGTCTGTAAGTTAAATGGTATCATTTTGTGCATTTTAGTATTTTTTAGGGTATCAATTTAGACATGTCAGAGAAGAGAAGGTGTCTGGTAATAATGGCTTTTAAGCATCTTCCAATAAATTATTTCAATATAAAGCACTTATCCTGATTTAATTTTGGTATTTTTTCAGGGTCACAATTTGACTAAGAATTTTGGGATTTTCAAACTTGTTCTATTTTGTAGGTATTGTTTTAGAGTGTCCAATCCTCCCCTTCACCCCTCCCCCCCAACCCCGTCATTTCTTCCTGGGAGTAACCCTCTGGGCACTGATTATAAACAACAGAAGTCAAACAAAATAAGACAATGAACAGATAATTTGTAGACACAGGATCACACCTTTTTGCAAATTCTGACTGTCTGTGTCATACTGTATATATATAGTTATAAAGTAGAGCAGTACTTATGGATCTGCACAAAGTTAACACCTCCGACAGAGCAGAAAAACCTTTGCTGGGTTGTTAATATAAGGGCTGTTAAGCTCAATATATGTATCTTGGATACAAGCTCTTCTGGTGGCGAAGAACAAAATATCAAATACCAGGAAAATTTTGTGAATATGTTTAATTAAGAGACAGAAGGCCCTGTACATTAATTGGGAGAGATGATATTTTGATCAACAGGAATACTAATGTTTTCATAAATACTTTCTGAGTGGCTTTATAATAATTCAACTTACAGCAACAGAAGTGAAACACTTACAGGTTTTGATGTACTTTGCCAGTTAATGAAAAAAATAATGAAAACAGCATCCTTGGGGTTTTTCTGCCAAGTCAAGGCCTCCTGGCTTAATTAAACAGTCAGAGTCAATCATGTCAACTGAACTTAATAATAGTAATAATAATTTTTCACCTTTGACACAAGTATTAAGATTTAAATTCATGCATGTTCATTGGCATTCTTTATATAAACCACATCTAATTTGATATTTTTTGTTGCTACTGCACATAAAATTTATTTAAGAGGTTGTGATAATTTACCAGTGAGAATAAATCATCTCCAAACTTTTGTTTTATTGCATTTTATTAATATGTTGCATCATATAAATCAGTTGGAAAGTTTTCACATTTTAAGAAATATCAATAATAATAAAGGGCAATCCGTACTATTCAAATGGTTACATGCATGTAAAAGCAGGTGTTCATAGTTGTTACATTAATGCTTACCTTAAGTAATTACAATCAGTCAAATGTTGAATATCCTCAGCCTTTACCAAGAAGTTATGGGCAATCTGCAATGTGTTCAACTTTGGCAAACATGCTAAGCCAAAATAACAAAAAAGAAATGACAGCTGAGAAAGGCCAAAATCAACCTCGTTCCCTGGGTCCTTCTACTTTCCAGTCTCCTAAGGACAAGAAAGTGAAAGGACCCTGAGAATGAGGTTGGCCAAAATCAGTTTAAGAACATGCTAAGAATGCACCCATTTAGGCTTATCCCTATAGCTATCTGGACCAGAGGGGCAGGCCATGTGTATTTGTTAATATCATAACATATTACTTTAAAATGCTTTTGAACTAGGAGCTGAAACTTCATTTGACTTTTCCTAAAATTTTATGGGGAATCTTTTGGCACATGCAATAATTTTCACTATACAGTCTACTCTGTTGCCATGATGGTGACCACTTTTTTACAGTAGACTCTTGAGATTTTAGAAATTCATATATTTGTAATTTGAAGGCATTGCAATTAACAAACTCTTTTCAAACTGCTCAAATAGAAGTCACTGGTTCATTTTGTAATTATTTGCACTGCATTGTAATATTTTCAAAAAAACATTGCAATCTGGGTAAATTAATGAAATTATATTCCTTCTCATTTTTTGTCAATGTCTAGAAAAGTGCATGGTTTTGCTCTTAAATGATCATATTAGCTGTGGTGCTCATTTGTACAAACTTTCCACACTATCAGTAAAAAATGAAGGAGTTATGGTGATTTTTCTTGTTGCTATGGCAACCATAAAGTTACTTAATGATTTCTGTACATTAACTACAGTTCTGAATGAGGAAATATGACAGAAATATGACATTTTGACACTGTTTCCATGGTAACTACTTTAACCCTTAATGTAACACCCCTTATGGTCACCACCTAACTATAATTTTCTGTCAAGAAACGGTGGAAGTTGTTATTATACCCTAGTTTACCAAATTATAATAATTTTTGTTGCACTTTAGGGGTTTAAAATGTTTTGAAACAAAAATCTATACTATGTGGCGTCATAACTACATCATTACTACATAATCTATATTTTATCTGGCACCTTTGAGTGCTGTGGTGCAAGGACACAACCTCAAAATGCTAATAAAGCTAGTTATTCACATGTCCTTTGATAAAATGAATTGTAAATAATGCAATAGCAAATTAAAGGTACATTAATTATAAATCACATACATTATGATATCATTATGATGTCATAATCAATTAGCATTTCAAAACACCATACTTAGATATATCTTGTGATGGTTAACACTTGTGCCAAGTTTTGTTACTTAAGATGCAATAAAGTCTGTGAGAGGTCAAAAAAGCCCAGTCCAGATAGGTTTAAATCTTAGGTTAACAATTATTTTCCATTTGTTGTGTTCTGCTGCCATGACAGCAGAAACACTATGTTAGAGAGCTGTAAAATGTGGAGTGAGCGTAACAATAGAAAAATCGGAACCAATCAACGGATGACCGATAGC
>JANVCK010018235.1:0-13436 GCA_026546655.1 Epizoanthus illoricatus | reverse complement strand
TCTTCCGATCTGAACATATTAAATCCGTCCCAGGCTCCCGTTCTTTCCCCCCCCCCCCCCGTAACATGGTATACAAGAGAAGATTATCCGGGATCTCAGCGAAGATACTCGTGCTGCGATGTTTAAAACAAAACAAAAATCTTTCAGCATGGCATGCACTACAGGGTTATAAAATAACATGAAAGATAATTTACAACCATTGTTATTTTGAAATGCAAATGCGCCAACTACGATTTGAAAAGACCGTTTTGTTTCAAGAACCAATATTTTAAAATTTCCATATTCTGCTTGGCAAATCAATAACAATGCAAGACGACACAAGAAACATCGCTGAATTCTAACTGTGCGGATGGTTGGCTGTAGGAGTAAAGTTTTCTAAGATTAGAAATCTCCCTCGGTTGTATTTGTCCATACGAGCAAAC
Source organism: Epizoanthus illoricatus (assembly GCA_026546655.1). Lineage (NCBI taxonomy): Eukaryota > Metazoa > Cnidaria > Anthozoa > Zoantharia > Epizoanthidae > Epizoanthus > Epizoanthus illoricatus. The sequence continues at coordinate 13,014 of JANVCK010018235.1, read as the reverse complement.
TCCCTTGGTTGTTGTTCTGAACAGATTGCCATCAAGCAAACGAGCGACGATTTTCACGTTCATGTTCACTGTAAGTACAGTTGAATTTTGTAAATATATCATCATTATTTATGATCTTTTAGTTTAAAATTATGTCTGTAAAACGGTGAGGCAACAAACCAATAAAACACAAATATAAAACAAAAATAATTTATATTAAAGGAAAAAGAAACCAAACTATTTACTAATTACAATCTCGTACCTGAAAAAGGCTAAAAAACAATGTTTCGGAAATACAGCCACAGTTCTGTCATACATGAATAAACTTTAAACAATATTGAATAAGAAATAGACCCAATCACGGTGTTTCGATTTGGCTTGGATCGAAAAACCATTGATACTGCTGGAAAGATCATTCTAGAAGTAGCAATATTCCAAGTTTTTGATTTGGTATCGTGAATACAGGCGAAGAAACATCAATTTATGTTTCAAATTCAGTTATGAAGAACGTCCTTTTCATGAAATTCTGTAAATATCAGAACGGAATTTAAAAACATCATAATGGAAATTGAAGTCGCAGAACAGAATTTAAGACCCCAGCGAGACAGAACGGAATTTGAAACCACAGAACCAAATTGAAAGACAAATCAGTTGTGTTCAATTTCTGTTCAGACAGAGGTGTGGCTCAAATGAGACCGAGCTGAAAATTTGTATTTTTGCTAATTAGGTGCTCTTTGCAGCAGCAATGGTGATATTTTATGCAAGCCAAATATCGAAACATAGACCGAAAACCGTGATAAGGTCCTGATCAATACTACACATTTATTAATTGTGACTTGCTAATGAGGACTAACAAGGCCAAATGATGGGATTAATCAACTAAAAGTTGATATGTTATGTTTTTCTCCGTGAGGGTGAAAGGTTTCTGCTGATGTTTCGAACGCTAGCCCTTCGTCAGAACAAAAGAGGGAATTGTGGGCGAAGTTGGGGTTTATATTGGGTTTGGATAATATATGCGGATCGAAATTGAAGTTGCGTTCGAATTATCGAAATGCAATATTGCTATTTAAAGATTACGTAAATGAGAAGCGTTCATTAATCCCATTAGGTGCTAGCATGCCAAGTTTAATCTTTGCCTTTGCGAGTGTCATTACTGCCATGGTGCAGGAAAATGCCACAAACAGTACATTCATACGGTTAGATGAATGGCCTGAAAGGTTGAAGTATCTTGCTATTGGTTTGGTAAGATCTTTGCAGTTGTTTTTGACATCTAATAAATGTTCTTGAAATAGATCTCCTAGTCTTCGCCCACTTTCTCCAATATAAAGTTGGTCATACAAAGGCCACAGGAAGTGCAGTAAATAACATTAAAAGAAGTGCAATCAAAGTGATCACTGATTACGAGAGCTCCCGCTTTGGTTCCTGAAATGGAAGTAGCGGTTTTAATGAATGAACAAAAGCTGTAGCGCTTTTTACGTGAACATTTGAAATTAAAGTTCCCGGTTCGAGATCAGAATGCAATGCTCCTTTAACAAATGAGTTGCGTAAATTCTTGTCGCGTTTGAAGGAAATAAGAGGTGATTTCGGAAAGATTGGAGCAATTTCAGGGTCGTTTTAAGTAATTTGAAATTTATGAGAATAGTATCTTTACGGCAAGGGTATTAGGATGATAAGTGAGTGAATGGAGTTCTATCTTCACAAAGACCTCACTTCAATAGACCTCTTTCGATTGAGGGTTTGTTGTCCCATTTAATACTCTTGAGAATTCTTGCTTTGTATTTTAATCGTATACCTCCGATGCATTATTAGAATAATAAAGAAACAGTTCTCGAGGGAATTCTCACATGATCCGACTTGGAGCAATCGAAAGAGGTCTATTAATCAGAAGCTTGTTAAAGAATCTGTAAACAATCTAATCTTAGAAGAAAAACTTCCACCCACTGCGCATATAACCTTTTTGTTACCACACCTAGAACATAACGATTTTATCTTAAACCTAAAATTCACAAACTATTAAGCCAACAACCCTGGCCGTCCTATTGTATCTGCCTGCGGTTGCAGTGAATGGAACTTATTTCTGAGTACCTATGTATTTAGCTTAACATAAAACTAACTAAGGATACTTAGATAAAATAATTGAATTATAAAATAGATTAAAGCATACATATTTACAGAAAAATATTAAAAAGTCGCAAAAGCTAAAATCAATCTAATCTAATCAAACCTAGTCCAATCTAATCTTTATATCTATGTGATCTGATCTGGTCTAGTACAATCTAATCTAATCTAATCTAATCTATTGTAATCGAATCGAATCCAATCTAAACTAGATAAAACTGTAAACTTTCTAGAGCTAATTGAAATGAGATGCGGCGAAGGCAATAAACTAAACTAAATTTTGACGAAGGGCTAGCGTTTGAAACGTCAGCTCAAACTTTTCACCCTCACGGCAAAAAACATAACTTATCAACTTTAGTTTATCGATCCCATCTTTTGGCCTACTCGCCGACGTAACAGTTTAAAAAAATCTAGTCTGCCAGAGTAAACTAAACTATATTGAGGTTGAGCTGAAAGTATTTGGTTAAAATACGTCACTGGCTTCTGGTAAGTTATACTTGTTCTTTTCTCTTCTCAGGAAATGACTACCTCGCAAGCGACAATAATAGCCGAGACATACCAAGATGTGGTGAAAAGGTTTCAAACACAAGACGGGCTGGAATTGATTAATCTTGTGGACCTGAAGGAAGGAGACAGTGTACTCGATCTTGGCTGCGGCACAGGTTACCTCTCCTCTGTGCTGGCCGACAGGGTTGGTAGGGAGGGGAGGGTGGTAGCTGTTGATCCAGATGCAGAGAGAATCAGAGTGGCATCAAGAGAATACGATCACGTGCCAAACCTCACTTTCATGGAAGGCAGCAGTGACAAATTTCCAAATATGGTAAAGGCCTATTATGACGTTGTCTTCAGCAACCATGTTTTCCATTGGATCCATAACAAAGACGATGCATTCAAGAATATTCACACAAGCCTCAAACCACAAGGCACTCTTGCTGTAATAGATGCCACAGGAATGCCAACCCAGGATCAAATATTCGAAGCTCTACTTTCAAAAGAAATATTTGAATCATGCATGAAGAATATGAGTACCGAATCTCTGGACCAAATGAAGCAGCACTGTACTGAAAATGGTTTTGCGATCGTACAAAGCAAAGAAGCATCACGTAACTTTGAGTTCCAGTCAGTGGATGAGTGGCTGCAGTGGTTACATGTGTCAACTCGTGGCTTGTTTGATCCCCGCCAGGTGAATGCTGAGAAACTGAAGGAATGCTCTCCTAAACTAGTAAGGAATGGAAAAGTTACACTGGAGTGTAATACTGCTTTACTAATTGCTGTTAAGAAGGAGAAGTGCAACTGAAAACATTAATATCCAAATTATTTTCACATATGCCTCACATGGATCATAGAATGTACAAATAAACTGATTTCATAGTCAGTCGTAGAATACGTATTTTACAACTAGTATTTCAAGAAAGAATGCATGATGAGAAGCTACGTATGTATAATTCAACATTGTACTCATCACTAAATTGCAACTGTTAAAACAAAAAATACAAAAATTTGCCCTTTGTGCGTTTTGGGGTTTCTTCACTTCTTTACCAAAGCGTTTTTATATGATTGTTTAAAAACAGGGAAAGTTATATCCCTTTTGTGGTGCAATATGACAAAAATCAAGTTTCCCTTTACTGCGAATTTTCTTCCCAAGAGTGCACACCTAGCCGCGCAAATGACAGTACATGTTTAATTTCACATGAAGGTTGGTTTAACTGGCTTTAGTGATGTCTGCATTTCTCAGATTTACGCGCTTCACACCTTGACAATGACTTCGCTAGTAAAGGTGATGTTCTAAATAATATGGCAGACTAATCTTTATGGTACGGAAAAGACATGAACAGTGGTTAAAATAAAATAAAATAGAAATTTACTTGACAATATTTCAGTTTTAATAATAATAATAATGATAATAATAATAATAATAATAATCTTTTATTGGTAGCCCAAGATTGAGTATGTACAGGTAATGCCGAAGCCAGAGGCTTATGTGGCATACAGATGTAGAGGAGACTAGGACATAATTTATATTGACAGTTTACTAACGAATATTAAAGTAAAGAAAGAAAAAAAAAGGAGGAACAAACCCAAACAAGCTAAGCAACTGATCATAAAAATAGTAATCATGCTAATTGTTAATTATTGAGTAATTGAAAAGGAAGAAGGTGATTATTGGATATTACATAGATACATGTATATCCAATAGAGTTTGATTATAATTCACTGGTGTTTATGAGGGAGAAATAGTATTTCTTGAGGATTTGTTTATAATTATATATGTTCTGAGTGACCGTCGAAGTGTGAGAGGAAGTGAATTCCAGCATTTTGGCCCTTGAGTTCGACTCGAAAAAGAATGTTTAAACAATAACAGATGTAAATCGTGCTTATGTCTAGTGGAGTAGTTGTGGATATGGTAATACAAACCTTCTACATACTGTGGATGATGTTTTGTGCAAAAAAGATATTGTTATATTTGAGTAATTTAGCACAATCCTTGTTATGACAACATGATGCCATTTTTTAGTGGCCTGCTTAAATCCACAGCATTGTTAAATTTGTAGTACGCAAGAACAGTACCTTTAGGGACATATTACTTTCTATCGGCATCGAGATGGGGGGCACTGGTCATTTTATGGTGGTGGTGCGGGGGGGGGAGGGTCACATTTTTCCTGCAACCCCTATTGTTTAATGATTCAAATGATGATAAAGATTTTGATTTTAGTGTATAAAACCCTTTTAATGATTACACGAGATCTTTAACTGAAAACGAAACTCAAACTTGGGGGTTGGAGAGGGGGCTTTTGTGCAGTTAAAAAAAATTAAAATTTATTGCACTTCAAGCAACATATTTCAGCATAAACTGAAAAAAATTAGTGCTTCAGGCTGATATAAGTTGATAATTTTCAACACAATTGATAATTTTAGATACATTTACAGCAATCTACTAAGAGACGTACGTGCTCGTCATAGCCCCCCCCCCCCACTTTTCAACGTGCTCAGCGGCCCTGACTTTTAGTTATCGGTTTCCAATAAAACAACTGATTTTGCTATTAAAAAATTTATTAATAAAACATAAGCCAACTAGGAGAAGGAGGGCATGCCACATTTTTTCTTTGAGTACTGACAAGGGAGGAGAGGGAGGAGGGGAGAACAAAAAAAATTTACAACCCATGCAAGCTAGAGAATGACCAGCCCCCCAACATGCTTGTAAAAATGATACGTCGCTATTTAGTCAATTTATTTACGCCACAGTTCAACCAGAGGGCATTTCAACCCCTGGAGATGAAAGACTTTTCAGGTGGGGCTCTGGGTGCTCTAGGGGTATCCCCCTGGAAACATTTGAAATTTTTTATTCTCCGGAATGCCATTTCCCGCATTTGGAGAGCATTGGAGGCTGAGACTAGTATGGACAAAATGGCGCGATGGCTGCGGATCGAGTGATTGTGGACGAAAATAACACAATTAAGGTGATCTTGCTTATGTTGATTCATAGCCTTTCCATATTATATATGGAAAACTATGAGATTTGTGATTTTGTCCTTGGGTATTATACATTTTTTGCATGTAAAGGTTAGAATTTTTGCGACCAGGCTTTGTGTATGTAGCGAGTATAGGACTTCGTGTGCAATTTTACGAGATGAAAATATGGCTAGTAATTGTTGTGAACCACATTTAGTGGTCTTCAGCAGTCTGGCTAAGACCCTCGAGTCCTGGAACTCGATGTAACTGGTAGCTGAAAAGCCCTATAACTATGGGTAGCACCTGTACATGTCTGTGCCTGTAACTGTATCTTTATCTGTATCTGTATAGATCTCAGTGTATCGGCTGTATCTGTTTCTGTATTTGTACCTGTTTCTGTATCTGTGGTCTGTATCTGTTTCTGTATCTGTATCTGTACCTGTTTCTGTATCTGTATCTCTACCTGTTTCTGTTTCTGTATCTGTATCTTTACCTGTTTCTGTTTCTGTGTCTGTATCTGTATCTGTATCTGTATATGTTCCTGTTTCTGTATCTATATCTGTATCTGTTTCTGTATCTGTAGACTGTATCTGTATTTATACGGGATCTCCCGAGACATGAGCCTTTGTATGGACAGGGCGGGAAAATATTTACTGGCCTCCCACATGGGTTGTTAAATAAGCTCAATATTTTGCATACAAGCTATTTTGGTAGCAAAGAACATAATATCAATTACCAAAAAGATGTCGTGAATACCATTAGGAGATATAAGGGCATGTACTTTTGGAGTGATGATATTTTGATCGGCATAAAAACTAACATTTTGTAAATATTTCGGAGTGGCTTTACATTAATTCGACATGGTTTTGTCACGAGTTTTATACAACGGTAATGGGAAGAAAACGCTTGTCAGTTTTGACATATCATCTCCAATTTATGCAAAAATAATGAAAATAAACAGCAGCCTTGGGTTTTTCCGCCATGTCCTTCCAGGTTTGTATGGGATCTCGAAATATAAGACACTGGGTGCTGCTTTTTCCCGTCTGGACACAATTATTGAGCTACAAGTTTTGGCAAGCTATAGATCACAAGGATGAGGGAAAAAGTCGTGCCCAGACGTGTTTTGCCGAAAGTCTGAAATGTGTGTGAAAATTATGCGTACCTCCCAAGGTACAACAAAAAATACTGCAGGGCTAATAGACCTTATGCATTATGACGTAGTACACTAAAATTCTTTTGTTCGGTGACTACTATACTACATGGACCTCAATGCAACGGTTCAGTAGTCACGCAACAAAAGAATATCGATGTACTACGTCATATTAAATGCATGAGGTCTATTGCTTACAGCTTTTAATAATTTCCAATATTTCGGATGGCAAAACCAACCTTCTTTGCCCCTCACAGATTGCAAATTGCAGATTTGTCCCTGAAGAAGGTTGGTTTTGGCTTTTGCCATCCGGAATATTGGAAATGATTAGAAGCTGTTAGCGATCAGCTCTGCAGTATTGTTTGTTGTATTTTACAAAGTACGTTGGTTGCGAGTACGATCCAGCTCTTAAACCCAAGAACAAGTTCGTCTGTAGTTGACCTCCAGCTGCTATGTTTCTGAACTCCCAAGGTACGCACGAACTGCTTTCGCAAGCTGCCAGCCCATCAGCTGGCATTTAGTTACAATTCATGTTAGCTTCTATCGGGTTCAATTGGCGTCAAGAAGGTCAATTGAAATTGCAGTCTGTACCACACAGTTCGTGAGATACCATCATTTCCGAATTCCGTCAGATACCGGACGTGACGTACAACCCGAGAACTTTGTAGTGACGTCACATTCTGCTAGAAAACGAGGCTGCACACGTGCGTGGTCGTTCTCCCACAATTCCTTGCGTCATTTGAGTTGAGGATGGCGGATTGTGCAGAAGGTGTGGGAAGAAAGTCGTCGAGAGAAAGAAGACTTCCTTGGTTATACTCGTTCTTAGTGCTAACCTCCCTTTATGTGCTATTTGACATGAAGCAAACGAGCAATGATTTTCACCGCCGTGTTCGTAGTACCGGTAAGTGTAGATTGAAATATTCGTGCATAATTTGGCATTTGCTCCGAATCTGGGATAATTCGCTACATTCGGATTGCTACAGTTGGATTGCACGTGCACAATTTCTTTCTCTCTCCATCGTTTGTGGTCTCGTTCATACTGTCTTTACTACCTCTGGTCTTCAAGCAGAACCAAAGAAGAAAGGATCGTTGCAGCAAATAAGAAGCAGTAAAGCAAATGATCCTCATTTTCCTGTCTTGGCGCGAACATTAATTCTTATGCCGTATTAATTTTTCCGAATAAACGCCAAATTTCCGTACTTGTAAGGGGCGTTTATTTGAAAAGAGGCGTCCGTTCCGGAGGGTCGTTTATTTCCAAATGATAAAAACATACACACCAAATTGCAAACAAATCGGTGTATGTACTTCCATGCGGTAACATAACACTTGGCAGTAAGAAAGTGTATGTAATAACTAATATGGTTTCTTTAGTCGTTCAGATGTGGTCGGAAAGCTTCGCGCTGAAACGCTTTTAAAGTTAGTCTTAAAAGCAAATATACTGGCCTTAGAAAGACAAGTGGACTACAGAGAATTGTGAAGTAATGAAAATCAACTTTGGTTTGCTGTGAGTTTTCAACAGGATGTTGTCTATTTCAGTGGGAGAGGGAGGCGTTTCTTTTGAACTAGAATCTAGACGAAGGCCAGTGTCCATTTCGGATATTTCTCCGTCAGTACTCCTGCAATTTCAAATCACTTTTTGCACATGTTATAAACTATGCAAGCATGTGTTTGGAGAACTACTGGTCGTGTGTAATGGATTTGCTTGACAGGATTGTAAACATGTCAATACTCAATGGACCCTTTCACAGTTTTGGACGCCATCTTGATTGGAGGACAACCATGCGTAAAATTACAGCAAATGTATGGGATTTGGTCGAGTTTGGACCTCCGTAACTCCGCTCCAAAATCGTAGATTGCGATAATAATTATGTCTTTCAAAAGGTATTTGTCCTAAGATTATTTTCTGTAAACGAGGAGAGTTGGTTCAGTACGGAGGTACAAACTCTACCAAAATCCCATACATTTGCTGTAATTTTACACATGGTTGCCCATAATCAAGATGAGCCACGAAAGAGTCTATCTGAGATTTAAACAACAACGAATATCTTAAAATTTGTAAACATGATTTGCCACAGGTATCTGTCAAACTGGTTGTGGAAAAGGTTTTGAGAGATACTTCCAAGTATTTACTCAATGCACTGGCGCAGTTCTATCATGATGTAATGGGCAATTCCAGAAAATATCCATACCCCTACCACAGGCGACATTGATATTTTACTCTCCCCCCCCCATGCTTTTGGAAATTCCAAAATGCTCTTGCCCCCCCATGCATTCGAATTTCCAGACTTGTAAACCCCCCTCCCCTTCGGATTTCCAGTTCTCAATAAGACCCCCTCAGATTTTCCTATCAGACCTCCTATTCTCAATCAAAACTGTTTGTTTGGGTTGTATAAACTTCTTGCAACTTGTTACATGTTGTCACATGCCACGCTGGGAGCTGCTCTATAATTTCCTTTCCACAACTTCGGCAAATGCTTCATAAAGTCCTGTTTGCCTTCAAATCTCCAGTTCGCATTTTTCTGTCACCATACTTTCGTTGATGTTGGGTGTTCATTGAATGATCTGGTTTCCAATCGTAGAAAACTAGAACTTTGGCATGAATATGTAATTGTAAGTTGTAATTTACTCACCAACTGGTCAGTGTTTTTACAATCGCTAACTCGTACACCGATCACCGACTTTTGCTCTGTTTAGATAAGAAAAACCGGGAATTTACTTACAGGTTTCCTAGATTCTTAGTTTACCTTTGTGTTGTTCTAATTTTGGCTGAAAAAGAGAAGACTTTTTAGGTTAGATATCAAATATCTTTCTTCTAGTAAACTCTGCTATCTTGGATATCGACTCACATGGATCAGCCTTGCTCCAGGCCCCCTTCAAAGGTCCCAGGCATCACTGGAAAAGTTGTTCTTTGTGCAAACTCTCGTGCACGTCGATTGTCTTCTGCTGCACACTTTTGCAAGATTTCCAAACTTGAAAGGCCAGAATCTTGTCTTCTAACCAGCAGCTGAAAGCCCAGAACCCCCCCTGTGCATTTGGAATTCCAGGCCAAGAAATCCCCCCATACATTCGGATTTCCAGGCCCACCCCATGCATTTGGATTTCCAGGCCCACAACTCCCCCCCAATGCATTCGGATGCTGCCCATGGTAGGGGTATGGATATTTTTTGGAATTGCCCAATGATACAGACTGTCATGGTGCAGTGATGCACAAAGGAATGGCTTCCATGGTTGAACAAAGAAACCAAAAACAACTTACTGGATTCAACTTCTTACAAAGTGTTCTCACAGCAGCTGAAAACACCACTGAGTTAAGTTCGTGCAAAATCGTCACATCTGATTCACCATTCATCATTCACCACTTTGCCCAGTGATATAATGGCCACAGGAAATTGTGCTGTAAAGGTAAATTTGCATTTTCTGACTTTTCCGAACGGGATTAAGTTTCTTGGCAAATAGTGAATAACAATTTTTTTATGAATTTGACATAAAAACTTTGAACAAAACATGATCAAGTTTTGCACAGACTCTTGTCTGCAACTAGTTTCTAAAATTGTATGGCCTTCAGAGATGAGTAGCACAATCATCATGCCCAGTTAGGGTGGAATTCAACCCATTTAGATTTTCTTGAGCAAATTGCATTCAACAAAGCTGGATTTTTGCATGATACTAAATTTATGTCTGCAGAATACTATTTAGACCATCCCAGGTCTTGATATATGCTCGATCTGGTGAAAAAACAAGAAAAATGTGCAGAAAACAGGGAAATTTCAGTTGTAAAACGTAACACCCCAGCACGCAAAAATTCTTTCAAAATCAGTTTTCATGATAAAGAAAAGCGCTAACACAATGCACTTCAGGGTACTAATAGCCCATAATCAACACTACAACTGAGCAAAGTTTGTTGTTTAGTAATTTATTTTAAAGTATAGAAACATTTCCTTATTCTGCAGTAGCCATCTTGTAATGCAGCCAACAGAAAATCGTAGCTCAGTAAGCGACATGGTCACAACCAGGGTTCAACTTGAAGCTGATGAGAATATAAAACATATCAACTAAATACTCATAGATTGTGGTTTGTCTTGGCAAAAAATTTAAAAAAAGCTACAACTACAACTCAAAAAATTAAGAATGAATGAAGTTGCTACACTTGTTTGTAATGCTATTATGTGATAAAAATGATCATGAATTATATTAACAATTTCCTTAAGTTTCTTAACCAAAATAAAGCGGTGTAGATTTAAGTCCTGGAGTTCAACAAAATGCTCAGTAGTTACATGTTATTCACTCCCAGTTTTGTGTTTGTTCCTTCGTAGACACTGCCAATATCCAGTTTTATTTGAGTTGCTACGCTTTTTCCAGTGATTCCGCCATGTTTGGTTTCGTTTACACAAGAGAAGGCGATCGCGTGCCGTAATAAAAACGCTTCGTGTCCAAAATTTTCCTTTGTGAAAGTGCCATGCTTTCTTCTTCATCTTCTTCTTCTTCTTCTTCTTCTTCTTCTTCTTCTTCTTCTTCTTCTGCGCTTTGTAACCTGTCCTTGATTAAAAAGCTTTGTAACCAGTCCTTCTTTATGCTTGGGGGACCTTGTACGTTTTCCAGAGCGTTAAAAATGGCGGGTTGTTTTGATCGGGGGATTTGCGCAAAGTTGATCGCTTTTGTTCCAAAATTTTTAGCTGTAATGGAAAGTAAAAAGACACAACAACAGGAAATAAACATTTTTTTGTCAAAATTCTAATTAATTTTACATTTACTATGTGAAATAAACACCCATTGACAATTTCATCCACTTTTAATAAGATTCACATTTTTTGGATATGTTACACAATTGGGCATGATGATTGTGCTACCCATCTTATCAAAATTATCGTTACTGTTGTTCTATGACACTAACCATGAACTTCCAATATTCAGCCCCCCTTAAGAGTCGTTTCAGTGATACAGGTCTCCCACAGAATAGTCTAGATTTATAAGCTAAGAAAAGATTTTTGATAAAACAAGCTTTTTTGAAAGGGTTTATTATCAAAAATAAATTTAAACTATTTGCAAAAGATTAAACATTTAAAATGTTGGATTTATCGGATGTTTTTGACGTAATTTAAGTCATCATCGGGATAAAAGTGTGTCACCCCATGCTCTTGAAAATTATTCGTTTGTCATGAGAAAAGGATAACATTAATTTTGATTATAAATCAAAGTCAGTTTTTAGCAAAGATTTTATTGCAATATAAAGCAGAAAACATTAGAAATGTTTCAGCTATTAACTAAATCCTAGAATTGTCTCCACTATTAAATCTTTTAGCAAAGTATAATGTACAGTTATCTTTAATCCTGGTAACTGAAGTGTAAGTCATGATTAAGATTGGGCTGTCTGTGCTGCGATGCTTTCAGCTCTTTTTGTCAATGCCTCCTGGGCATTGGAAATGAAGACTACATGTAGTAACAAGTTTATCGTGGTATTGATGGTTTAAAATTTTGTTGTCTTAAAGAGTATGAGAAGAAGGTGGACCAAGAAGAAGAGGAGAAGGCTCGGCAGATAGCACACCAGGAAGCTGAAGAACGCAAGAGGAAGGAGCTGGAGGAGCTTGAACGGCAAGCTGAAGAACGAGAAAGAAAGGTTAAGGAAGAGCAAGAGAAGATAGCTAGAGAAAAGGCTGCGAAGGAAGCTGAAGTGAAACGATTACAGGAGGTAGATGCTGACATACAATGCAGTGCAATTGAATGAATGCAGAAGAATGCAATACAATTGCATTACAATTGCAATACAATAATTTACAATACTCTGATGTGTTTTATTGAACAATATAATTATAGCAGGATATTTTACAAGTCCTGCAGTATCTTGACCAGCTATACTGTTCAATTTATAAGAAATTCATTATTTGCAGTAGAGTGATCATCCGGGTTAGTGTAGTCCTGAGAAGGACTGTTGTTGGTGACTGACATTTATCATCATCAAAACTTTATGACAACCTATAATTATGTGGAAGTCACCTTCAGAGCCAATAGAGGAAAGTCGGTGATGTAGGCAGTATTTATACCGTTAGTGCTTATTGCTATCTTATGTCGTGCATCAGTCAAATTAGCAGTAGTTGTTTGGTCAGCTTGTTTTAAGTCAGTAATTAGTCTTTGGTAAGGAGCCGGTGATGTTGTACAGCGGTTGAGAGGTCTTTGTTCTAAGTTGGTAAACCAACTTTCTAGTGTAAGTCTTTGTTCATGGTTATTGGAATGTATTAAACATTCCGCAGAGTCCTAGTCAATGTTATGTCCAGTCTTTTTGTGATGTTCGGCAATGTGATTGTTCGGGTCTCCCTTTGTAG
>JANVCK010018124.1:0-13438 GCA_026546655.1 Epizoanthus illoricatus | reverse complement strand
TAAAATCCTCAGCTGCCAGAATGGCCTACATTCTCATGTCCACTACAAATGATTGATTCTTTGCACTTTAACACACGACTACCATACCACCAATATACCACCGATGTGCCAGCAACATACTTAATATACAAATTTATTATATGGCTGATTAACTTCGCGCACTGTGATTGGTCAATTTCAGGTCCGTAAGTTGCCGTACGGACCCCTCGCTCTTGCATGGCTGTCACTTGTCTACATTTTAAAAGTTTGTTTTGTAAACAAAAGCTCCAAATCATCAAAAAGCCATATAATAAACATCTTATTAGCCTTGTTTGCTTGGTCTGTACGATAAGTTATGGATCCTCGGTTTTTTCCTTCCCTTTTTCATGGCCCGCGACGGCGAGCTTCGCGCTTGGGCCATAAAAGGAAGTAAAAAAACTCGGTCCATAACTTACTGTACTGACCTTTCACTCGGCTAATAAGAGGTATTTATTGGCCTATGAACAGCTGATTTAGTTTCTACAATAAATTGCAGTGTAGATTCTTTACCATTGCCATTTACTGATATGACATAAATCAATTGACAGTGATGCACTTTCAGTAATCTGTTCAAAATTGGAATGTTTTAATTTGTGTTTTCTTGTAACTACATGTACATTCTTTCGAAGGTTCAAAGAGATCAACAAACTTAGAAATACATATTGTGTCCATCTATCTCATTGTTGGGCTCATCATTTCTCACCTCACTCCTTGTGTTATCCCCCAGCTGCACATTCCATGTGCATGGAAGCTTGTGCACAAGGAAGGGATGACTCTTCAGTACAGCGTTAAAAACGTCCTGGAATAACAATCATAAGATCCAAGAAATTCAACACCTAGAAATAAAGGTTATCTGAGATAAATGTGCTTCTACCAAAATTCCTTTGTGTTATACCTGGTCTGCAAGCGCTGTGGAGAGCATGTTCATCAGTTCTTTCTCTGCTACCAGTCGCCAGAGATCTTTCCAGCCAATGTTTCTTAATTTGAACAGGTCAAGTAAAATAACTCCTGTGTTGAACCCTCGACCCTGTAGAGAAAATTAACATTATTTGTGTTGATTCTCACATTATTTATCTTCCCAACTCGCATTGAAAAAATAATTGTGTAATTCAAGTGGCACTCACCAGTGCTGGCCATGGTTTGTGGTTCTTCCACAGTTTGCCCAGATACCAATCACTTTGGTTTTCAACCAGTCCAATGGCCTGTGTAATGAACGGGTTCACCAGTGGTCATGTACATATGAACTAGTTTCCTTATGGTAATTGATTTCACTTGTACATGTATATGCACTACTAAGCTATTGACATTATATTATTTAGACATGGCTTAATACCAAGCAGTGGCTTTTAAATCTCAGCTGATCCATTTTAAATTGTTGTATAAATGATGCCATCATCGTCACCATTATATTATTTATATTTTCTACTGGACATACATGTAATTAAAGGCTCGCTATTTGACTCTGAGATGACATATCAATAGCAAATAAATTAAATGTCTAGGAGGAATGTAGAGGTCACAAATGCAACAAAAGTCAACAAATGTAACAAAATTCACAAATGTAATAAGGGTTGGCCCACAAATGTAATATTTAAGGTCACAATTGTAATAGGGATTAGAACCACAGACGTGATACAACTCGCGAATGTAAGAAATGTTACTGTTACTATCTAGTCATGTGTTACTACAATGTTCTACAATTGGTCTAGGATTTTAATGGAGCCCAAACCAATTGCAGAATTGCACACATTTTTGGAATCCTACTGATGATCAGTTACTGTTTCAATATTTATTTTCAGGAATGCCTTGTTTTTCTATCTGTACAATTCACATTACAATGTATTCTCAATTGTAACTGTTAGCATATTTGCACATGGTAACTTATTGTCATGCAAGTCTACTTCAAGATGTGGTTGTGGGATACCTTCTTGCCACTGAGCTGATGCAGCAGCTTCCATAGTTCAGCTACATCTGTTGCAAATATTACATCTGTGTCCAAAACAATAACCTGCAGACAATTAGGATAAACACTTGATCAAAGTTGGTCGTTGTTTACAATTTATGCAAACGTATTGTACATTCTAGCATCATATATTGATTTGAATATAAATAGAGGGCTGGGACGAAGGTTGAAGATAGCCTTCAAAGGTTTGTTTTCCATTTCCTGAGCATCTGTCCACTTATAGACGCACAGATGACGTCAAAACATGGCCAGAGAACCTGAAGTGGCAGGGGTAGGCAGATACATGTATACGTATTTGGTTTCTGGTGTTGATGTGGGGAGGGAATTTGTTGTTGTTTGTGGTGGTGACGGTGTTTGGGAGGGGTGAGGAGTTTATTTGAGGTGGGTGTGTGTTGGTGTGTGTTATTGGGGGGAGGGCTTTGCTTGGTGTTTGGTTTCCAGTGCTGTTGTAGGTAGGAGTTTTCTTTTGGTAATGCTGTTGGTGTCTGGGAGGGGTAGGGATCTTGTGTGTTGTGGGTATATGTCGTTGTGTGTGTGTCAGGTTGTTTTGGGGGTTTGGGCTGGAGTTTGGTTCTTGGTGATAGTGTTGTGGGATAATATCTTGTTTGTTGTCTTGCTAGTGTTTGAGGTGGATGAAGCTGGTTAGTTGGTTTTGGATGTGTGTGTTTTGTTTTACTGTTGTTTCTTGTGAGGGATTGAGGGCTTGCTTCGGATGCATTCAATGTAATTTCTTTTTCTAGTTGGTCTATAAAGTATAGGTAGCCTTTGTCTGTTGTGATGTTCTGGATGATTATGTTAAATGTGAATAGGTTGTTAGTTGAGATTGTGTTGTCGCTGATTGGTTGTGGGGTTAGCTTTAGCTGTGTTGTATTTGTATTGATTTGGATATTGGTAGAGGTGGTTGGGATGGTGTTTGGGTGTGGGATTAGGTTGTTGATGTTTTCTGGTGTTTTCTGGTAGTTGGGGGTTGGGGCTGTAGTGTCTGTGTTGGCTTTGGTTGTTGTGAGGGTATGGTTGGGGTTAGGGTTGGAGTTAGAGGTGTTTGTTGTTTGTGTGGTGTATAGGGGAATGTGTTGTTTGGTTGGTTGGTTTAGTGTTGGGTCTGGTTGGTGGCAGTGGTTGTGGGTTGAGATGTTGTTCTTGTATCAGTTTGAGTAGGGTAGGGTAGGGTAGTTTGTTGGGTTGTAGGGTGGATGAGGAGTAAATTTGGGGGAATCGACAGTTTGGTTTTGTGGATTTGTTGTGGATGGCAGAGTTTTACTTTGTGTTTAGTGGGATGGATTGGTGGGGGTGTTGTGGTTGTATTGGTAGTTGTGTGTTTCAGAGTGTGGCGTTTTGATTTGTTTAGGGTGAGAGAGTTACTCTATTGCTTTCTTGTCTGCTCCATTTTGTGGCCTGTGTTATGTAGTGGATAAAAATGGATGTATTGCAAGGGTGGGTAACCTGAGTGGCGATGAGGGGTGCATTGAGGGGGTACCTTCTTATGTTGAGCTGAATATAGAGGGGGCTCATTTATTGATAACGGGTGGTGGCAATACTTGAAGACATGAATGTGTCAAAACAGGAATCTGGAGGAAGCAAGGCCTATGATGGCAATGATGACTACATTGTTCTGCAGAGAATATAGTGTGTGTGAGGGGGTGTTGGTGGGTTGGGAGTACTAAAGAGTTGAAAGGTACTGGATTAGACAAACTTTCCAAGCAATTGGCACGACTAGTGGGAGCTATACAATTTTCATCTGGGGCAATGTCATACAGCCTGTTGGAAGATAAAACATTTGTGAACTGTCCGTTTCTGACCCAATGTGCACATGGCCATTGCCTTCTGTGCCTCATGTTTCTCCTAGTCACTTGCAAATTACCACATGTTTCTAAATAACTCAACATAGCGCATGGGCTCATTTTCTATTTCTATAATACTGTCACTATCACTTTTTCAACTGTTGTTTCTGAGAAATACTACAATAAACAACAGTGTCAATCACCATAATAATTATCAACTGAATAGACATGGCCACATGCCAATGTCCAGCTACTGTAGTTTCAAATCGTCGCCAGTTACAGTGTCATAATTATATAATTATATACTAGCAGTTACTGTCCCAAGTGGAGTGCTGCCGCCCTACATGACTACAAAAATATCTGAAGGGACTGCTCAAATATACTCTTCAACTCGGTGATTTAAGGCAATTTAAAATCACAAAATATCACGAGTCAACACTTTTGTACATATTTCATATATAAGTTTAAGCAATTGAATCTAAGTTTGTAACTAAAACCACTCATCTGCTGCACTGTTCCTCAGTGATATGGTGAATGAAGGGAAGGAAAACAACTCTAAGAAAAAACTGAGAACACGATTGAATAGCTAATCAAACTTTGTCATTAGTTCAGTCTTGTGGCAAGTCTTACACATGTATAGTGCCGGATAAAGCCACTTTATATTAATTAAAAATAACTTACATAATCAAGCACATCTGGTCATATAAAATAGATGTTTGTGAACTGAAAATTGTGTAACTTGTAAATATCTAATTTTAGCTGGAATATGATAAATAGCAGAAAAATCAGAGAGCAACAGACAGCTAAAACTATCAGTAGTAGAGATGGAGACACTCGTTCACTCCACAAATGTTGTTGTCATGCACGAGTCAGTCTTGAAGCTCATAAAAACAGAGTTACATCTCACTGCTTAACTATTTTTATTATAGTATCTTCGGATCTGTGAGGAACTGTTGCAGTGGCTTGCTCTCATCCTGTACTCTCATAAAGAATCTGTCGCTCTGAATTACCGATGTTTCATGTTTTCTGGGTTACAGTAATCATCAGATGCCATAAGATACAGTTCAGTCTGAAGGTTCGCACTCAAATTCCAGTGTCAAATAGATTTCCCCGCTGTTATGACCTTTTATGAAACACCTAATAAAGTTTCACTTTAGTCTTTTTATTTTTGTTGCTCATAGCAAGGTCCATGTGAAGCAACTTTCCTATTTCTATCTCGTTCAGGCACAAATTTGGATCTTTAGAATCGGTTTCCCTGGCAGCTTCAATTGTGACATTCCTTGCAGTTGTTGCATTGCATATGATGTTTCAGGCTTCTCTCGGTGTTTAACTCCTGACACCATGTTTTAATAGGTTCTTTCAGCTATAGAAATATGTAAATGCTCATAGATCCAAAATAGCTTCTCTAATTGAAATTGTTTGCTCTCCATCGGTCCACTGATCATGTGACCTGCAATGTCAATCGATTGATACAATGTTGTATTTGGGCAATTTGTACTCCAGTTATGCACGAATTGTCCTGACAACTTATTGATTGGGATAGTGGCTAACTCACAAAGATTACATCACTTTTAAAAGTGTTGATTTTTCTCACCATACAGTGTATAAAAGAGTGTCGTGCTCAGCAGCAATAACATGCATCTTAACTATTGATTACCTTCTCTAGTGACTTGGGGAGGGTTTCTGTTAAGACCAACTTCATCAAGCCATAGATACCAGAGTAATGCTTGTTAGGAATCCAAGAGATCTTAGCCTGGAGATAAGAAATATGCAAGTGCTCAGTCTCTGTAATCTACTGATTCTACCTGGCAAATTATTTTAAATCTGGTACACAAACATTATTCCAAAACTATAGCTATAAATATAATTATACAGATTAACAATAATTATAACAATTTTAGTAATCGTCAATAAAATTACATTCCTGAATTCCCAGTACCACAACAACTGACACAACCATATGTGGAGTTGGTCTAGCAAAAAGCAAGAAGCTCATTTATACAGTTCTGCTAATATTCACAGTATCAACAAGTCTGATGCAGTTTGAACAAGAAAGGTAATGCTTCCAGAAGTACAGCTGTAGACCACAATGACTATCTTACATACATGTACTACACTTAAACACTACATGTCAATCACTAATATATACATTAGTTATTTTACTCAACATCCATTAGTTCCTCTTTAACACCTTTAAACAATACACTACAGAATTCAGTAAACTATTATTTATCATCTCATTCCACTGCACTCCATTTAACCAACAATAAATGAACCATTCCTGAATTCCTAATACCACAACAACCGACACAACTATGTCAGTATATGCAGTCTGGGTCTAGCAAGAAGCAATCACACGAACAGTGGCCAAATCATCTTTCAGGTAGCAATAAGCTTATAATAACAATAACAAGCAAAATCTAAACCGAGTTCATCACATGACAGAAATGTCCAAGTATAGCCATCCGTGATTTTAACACTTCTCCAACCACCGTGCCTATGTTAGTTGTAAGTGGCCCTGAACAGCACTGGGTGCCACTTGAGAAGCACCTCCAGATCACTGGCTGTGCAACCTGAATGTATCTGCATCAAGGCCAATCTCTCAGAACAGCTCAAGTGCTCCAGAATAGGAATGCAGTATATCTCTCAAGTGGTAACACTCCTGAATATGGCTGTACAACTGAACAGCTTTTTGGATCTGTTGTGTTTACCTCACCTGAGGAACCGCTCCTACAGATAGGCAGGGCAATTAAAGTGTCTGAATTGGTTCTTGCAATGGCTAATTTGGATCCCTGATGGAACTGACTGTTTTCAATTTCTTGATGTGCACAAACATATGGGACTTGTGGAAAGCTCCAATGAAGAAGGGCTGTAAATCTCCTAAGTGTGTAACTAATGGCACCATCTGGAGAACTGGCAGGCGGGTAGATGAATGGCCAAACTCAAGAATCAACTTTCAAACATGCCAAGACTTTTATAATTAATGCTTTTCACCTATTCTTCAGTTGTGCCAATAACCTGTCTAAACTTGCCACAGTTTGGCTGATAACTGGACTGAGTGGAGGATCAGCAAGACCCAACTTGTGATGAGTCAATGCAAATTAATTCATGCAAGGACTTGCTCACGTTCTAATCCAAAGACGTACAACTACAGGACCTTAAGCACCACAAAGTCCATCAGTTAAATGTTCTCGTGTAAATCATTGCTGTAGATGGTGCTTGATCATGCAGTATCAAATCTGCGTTTGCGGGGTATGAACGTAATGCAGGATAGCAGATAAGTCTGGCAAGGAACAATGGCACTCAAAGGATAGGTTGTCGACACGGTGCTCCAAACTTGAGATTTGCAGCACTGAATAACATTAGCATGTTACTCGCCTTCACCACACTTGCACAAACGACAGAGTTTCTCCCTCTCATACAGGAGTGTCACTTCCTTCATCGAGTATCGCTTTCTTAGCTAGTTTTCACTTCACAGGAATATCACCCATTTCACAGGGGAATTGTCCAAGTCACAGATATGAGGCTCAACTACATGTACTTAATTGGTGTTACCTATTTTACAAGGGACTCGACACTCTTCATAGGGGTTCATTTATTCAGATGATCTCCCACATCATGGCATTCACTTCAAAGAAATGCTGCCCACTTCACAAGGCAAACTTACCGAACAGTAAGTGGCTGAAATACTTGAGCATTCATAAATACATGTACACTAGACAAAGCTTAATAGTACCACCCAAACTGAGTTGCAAAAATTATTGCCATGTGGCAATGCTGCTACTCATGACAATTTCACTTTAAAGGCAAATATCCTGGATGATGGGACTGCCTTCTGAAATGACTGTCTTGTGCTGCAGAACCAGGCAAAAGGTAAACTTGTGCACAAACTGTACTTCATGCCAATCCACTACCCACAGGTGAAACTGGCTCAGTTTAGGAATTTATAATAGATTATAGAGGACACAAAGGTGCTGAGGGCCATTAGTGGATCACTAAAGTACCTACTTCCCCTCCAGCTTTCATGTACTTGATAAATCTGGGTACTACATATAAATAAGCCAGCCAACCAATTATTCTCCCCATTCCAGCTGACTGTAAACTGAACTAATCTGCTTCAGTTCCTGGGCCATGGACCGTAGAGATGGAGGTGATAGGGAGGGCTTAATCCCCCCAAATGTCTTTGCTCACATTTTAAAGAAATATATGGAGACAGCTTTCAAACTCTGCAGTCTGTCTCAGAGCTCAGCCCCACCCCCCAACACACACACACACACTTTTGAAGCTGCTCTGCAGGCACTACGGGTACCATAATCTCAAACAAAGATGGGGCAACTGAAGTTTTTACGAGGTGTGGCTGTCAAAGCAATCAATTATATGGGCCCCCAAAGAGTAACAAGTTCACTGAGTATTAATATTCCAACTGTCTGTGTCAATAAATTTTGACCAATAGTCAGCCTTTGAATTTTGAAGACATACATGTAGAATCAACTCAGCCATTAGGCAACTGCCTTTAAGTGACAGAGATAATAAATGTCCACTGTTTCCTTGTTATGTAGTTTGGAACTGCCCACACTAAGAATGCTACAAACACTCTAATTATCTAATCTGTGTTTACAATCTCAACAGGCCAAGACATCTGAAAACGATTGGCGGTCCAACCATATAGCACAGATCTATCAGAAGAAGGAACTACACAGACCCAGATACTGACCAATTTTCACGGCCACAGCTGTGCCAAATTGAACTGTGTACCTACCCCACCCAATGCTGCTTGCTTTAGAGTGAGATATCAAATCAATTTTGGGTGAGGGGCATCACATACACTGTAGGCCTGCCAACTAACTGAAAAGAATATCCTGCCAAAAACACAACTCCTCATTGCTTGCTTGAAGAACTTTGACTTGTCACTGAGAAAGACTATGATATTCTGGTCAGCATAAACTGGACTTGACCTAACCTTTTTAACCCACTAGCAAATGTCTGTTAGTAGGATATTTTACTAGCAAAATTCTTAAGGGTACTAGCAAAATGAAAGTGACCATTATACATGTATTTACTAGAGTCAAATGCACACCCTAATTTTAAGGCTTAGTTTAAAAAAAATAAAAATTCACATGCATGTATGAATAATTTGATATTTTTAAACCTAAAATTAAACAAAAAGCTTACTTCGATTCATACACCAGTACAAAGTAGCTCCATATTTTAAAACAAACAGTATGGCTAAAGTGAAGAAGCTATCTTTAACAAAGTATTAGGCAAGCTGTCAATGACAGTTCCCCATAATGATGTTCTCAATGTTTATTCCATAAGTTGGTACACATAAATCAGATCATATTACACATATTTAACCACATATTCTACAAACCATTATCAGACCTGATGATAAAGAATTTATGCACAAAATACTTACAAGCAAACTTCCTCAGAGCATGCAGGAATGGTGAAGGAGATATTTAAGTCATCAGCTTTGTAAAGAAAATGCAAAACTAACAACTGCCAGCAATTAATATGATCATGCCATGTTAGGTTTTGCAGTGTGCCTCATGAAAATGTTGGCAATATCAATAATCAGTGATATTTGGAGATCATATACATGTACATGTAGGCCTTGAATGATTGGTTTGGTAAGGAAAACTCAGGTCATGATATAGTACATATGTGTCACTGCTTCTTCGAAGCAGTAAACACAAAACAGCTGATAGATCTAGATATGAATAGTAATGTTCTAGATAACAGGCCCATGGTACACAGTCAGACAATTTAATTGTTCGAGATACAAAATAATGTATACACAGTAATGTGATTTAGGTGTCATCAGCCCCTAAAATCTGAACACAAAAAGTGAATACTAAAAGTAACTTATTAATATTTAGATTACTTTTAACAATATACATGTAATTATAAATGCAAATGTTTTTGCCTGCCATCTGTGGGAATCTTAAATTAATGTGTACATGCTGAGTAACCTGAGTGATGTGACTTGATTTGAGTCCCTGATTAGAATTATATATTGTTTTATTGAAATTAAATGTAATGAAATTACTCTTGCATTGTGCTGGCTCTTTCAATACTCTGAACAATGTTTTATATGAAAGGCTCTCATCTTATTGTCGTCCAAACACCTTTTCACACTTTATATTTTAAAGAACCTTATTATAATATGGCTCCTGAAGAAACAATATATTGTCTTTGAATTTGTCGATTGACAATTTTAATTAACTGCATGTTTTTGTCAAACTTTAACATTAATGGGTGTCTGTACTTTGTGCAGCAACAAATTCATAGCAACTATGGCCACTTTACTTGTGTCACACGTGCAACTGTTCTTGGAGAATCAAAGAAGCTCCTTATAAAGTCATTACTAAATAAATTATCTTTCACTTTCATGGAAATACAGCATATTAAGTTAGGCAAATTAGACTCATTTCATGGCAAATGGATTTTTTATATCTTAAAGGAATTAAGTGCGGCTTATTTGAGGGAATATTGTAAAGATGTTAATCTATGGGTTTAAATGTTCTCCTGTGGATGTAAAACTCTAGGAATGGAAGAAGTGAATATGTGGTACATATGGTCTACATAGCCAGTAACAATCTAAACACAGCACTCTCAAAACTGGGATAATGACAGACTTAGTTTACTTGAAAGTAACTTACTATATTAGATTAGATCCAGAACTTACCTTCAATATTTCAGTATTGTAGAAACTTGTCTTAACTGCACAGTAATAGAAAAGCTCATGTTTAGTTTAAGTTTTGTCAAAACTGTGGCATTAACCCTAATAGGGCAAGGGGGATTCTGTCCCAAATACATTTCCAATGTTACTTCATAACTCTGACTATTCTGCAAATTTATCTGTGAACATTTTGGTACATGTAGTCAAAGTTATGTACACATGTAGCATTGTCAAACAATCCTATCTATTAATTAGTTCACAATTATTCCAAAGTTTTCAAAAGAAAATGCATGGTCATGTCTATAAGGGTATAAATTATGACAAAGCATTAACACACACAGGTTCCAGTTCCTGTCCACTCGTTCAAGCATTGACATTGTGAGAACCAAAACTGCATGAATCTCAAGATGCAGTAGAGTAGCATTATATGTTACATATACAATCTCACAAAGTTTGGACACTTTCTCTATGTTAACCTACATATGCATGTACAGTGTACAAGTGAATAGATGCATGGAAAAGTGTAATAAGTTGTTCTGGTTTCTAGCATATAATACAAGTAGATTAGCAGACTACTGTAAATTGTGTCTTAAATGGGGATTTGTGGTATTGTTCCGATGTGTACAGTGAATCTCCAAAGAATCAGATACATGTACCAATTGCCCCCTCTCCTAACCTCCCCTCACACATATGCACTAACCTGCTGGTACATTCCAGGTCTTGAACAATGTACTAAGAATCAGCTCGGCCACAGAGTCTGAAATGAAGTGGAAGTGAAGAGGGGTGTGACGATGAAACAAGATGGACTTGAGCAGTGTTACAACCTGACGACTTGCACTGTGACCTGCACACACAATGACAATGTGTATCACCTGTGGCGCAATGCAACAACGAGCACAATTAGGCCATACCATACAATCATGTAACTATTATTAATCCTATAAGAATGTGCATTATACCAGACTTCACATGAGTGTCAAAAAAGTTATGTACTGTCTTTACTTTGTGATTCCATTGGTTCATCAATCTCATACTCCAGCGAATCACAAAAGGAAGCAATACCACTATTGTTTCTATGCCAATCATACTTCAGAGTAAAGATAAGACTGATTACAAAACAACATGTGTGTACACTGCATTTTGGCTCCACAACCTTGTGATGAGCATCATCACTTTAATACAACCACCTCATTGGCTGAATGTACTGCTGAATTTAATGTATTGTTAATACAGTTGTAATGTCTTTGTTTTTGGTTATTCAACATTCATGCGAAACTTGCTCTAGGAAACTGCCAGATACACGTTACTTTATTGATACTATGACTGTATGTATACAGTGGTCTGTAAAATAATATAACACTGTAATAGTCTTACATACATTGTAGTCTTACACCTACTTACAGGTACATCACTGATCTTCCTCAGAACTACATGACAATGTATACTCCTGCAAGAAACCTACATTCCTCTAACAAATCTCTACTCCAAGTCCCTAAGGTCAGTACTCAAACGCTGCTGCACCCTGCTTATGAAACATTCTACCCCAGTCAATCAGAACTGCCTCATCTACAGACTCTATCAAAAAAGCACTCCAAACATTTTGATTTGATTTGATCTGCCTGATATTTTATAGACCAAGCATGTCAATATTTTATTATTTTTATGATAATCATATATATTTTATCCTTGTAAAAGCATAGACTTAAATGGTCTGATGTATTTACAAGAAGTAAACCCATTATTAGTATTATTATTATATTATTATTATTATTACATTGTATTATTATTATTATTATTATTATTATTATTATTATTATTATTATTATTATTATTATTATTAATTAACACTATGCACCTATCAATGTTTAGCCCAGGATTGGGGGAGGGGGATTTGGGCAAGGGGCAGGATTTAATCTCAAACCTGAAAAAGTTGTCAAATGTCTGAGGGTAGGGCAATACTTTTCTTTTCATTAGAGTAAAACATCCCCACCCCTGGGAGCTACTGGACAAAGAAGTAAAACAATGCTAGTTTATAAAAGGAAATGATCAAACTACCTACACAGGTGAGAACAAACAAAAGCACACAGAAACAATGAAATCCAACTGACTGTGTTAAACAAAGCTTTAAAGATTGATTTCAACAAAGGATTGAGGAAGAACTACAGATTGAGGAAGAGTATTCAATGCACTTACCAAATAATTAAAACCCCAAATAGCCAGACATGCAATGCTAGTTAACGTTCCAGGTTCCTGAGAAGTGCCATTCCTGTTTCCATGTTATTGAGCAGAGTTCAAAAACCCCATCCCCGGCCCCAAGACTGATACATTGTAATAATGTCAAATGCCCTACCCTGAGGGGTGAAAGCAAATTGTCAAATCCCCACCCCTTGCCTGCATCTCCCCACTGGGCTAAACATTGATAGGTGCATTACTCTGTATTCAAATTATTCTCACAATAGTTTGTGAACACTAATTTATATGTGATGCATGTTTTTTTTCCAAAAGGGGCCTTAGTAAATATACTCTTCACATATATAAATGTTTAAGAAATTGTACTAACTAAAGACGGATAAAACTCATATAAGCTCAAACATTAAAAATTCAGTTACTGCAATGTATATTAATGAATTCAATACTGTTTTTGTAAAAAAGCCCTTGTGGGATAAGGTCCCTTTTATATATTAAACATGCTTCATGATAAACTGTGCAGTATGATTTTAAGCCAATCTGAGTTCTGAACTCCGAGCTTTAGCCTTATTTTTTAAATAAACTTTATTTGTAATAAATATGATAACATGACTTTTATTTTGTAAAAGGCTAAAGGTCTTCTTATCATTTATTTTTTAATAAACTTCATTTATGACAAAACATGACTTTTATTTCATAACAAGCTTTACTTGTAACAAAAAGCACACACCTTTATTAAATATTCAGACAATTATAATTTCTCACAAATGAGAAGGAAATATCAAAGTCTGCCTATTATCTTATCAT